>JBBYHK010372039.1:0-23996 GCA_038382065.1 Adansonia grandidieri | reverse complement strand
AATTGAATGTACGAAATACTATAATTAAATACACGACTCACCATAACTAAATGTACGAATGATTATAACTAAATGTACGACTCACCATAACTAGATGTACAAATTGAATATAACAAATGTACGAACTGACCCCCCCTGAATTGCTATCAGAGATAAAGACAACTAAAAGATAAGATAAAAAATAAGAGTAAAATCATAATTATAATTTTTTAAAATAATTTTAATAATTATTATTTTTTTAAATTATTTTTCACTTTATGCTTTTAATAATTATTATAATATATTTTTTTAATTTTTTTTTTCACCCAATTAATACGTTAACCAAGTTTTTTTTTTTTTTAATCAATAGCTCAGATAAAGTGACTTGAATTTAATGACTCCTTGTATTTTAAGCGGATAAGAAGCGTACCTAACATTTAGAATTTTCCTGTTGATACAGAAAGGGATGCATGTATACGATGTGGCTGTCAGCTTCAATGGAAAATCAATTTCATTAATCCTTACATAATATATATATATATATATATATATGTATATTTGCTTCAATAATTAAAACGCGCTCAGGATAAGTTGTCAACCATCCATTGGACCATTAGGAAGCACAAAAAATCAAGGGACTATTTTAAAATAAGAAAAATGCCATCAAGCAGTACTTCTTTCATACAAGGACAAAAGCTTCTCAGTCAAAACCACCGCTTCCAAATTATATGTTCTTTCCACCTGCATTATCAACAAAGAAGATATCAATCAACAACAAATTAACTACAATTTTAGAGGAAAAAGCTCATCCAATTTTCCTTTTTTTTTTTGGCGTTTATTGATGCAATTGCAGCCTTTAAAAAAAAAAAAAAACAGAAAAATAAAATACAAGAAAATAAGCCGCAATTACATGCAAAATTTGAAAAGCGTACCTGAAAATTTAAGTTGTAGAAGACTCGTCCACCAAAAGATTCAAAGCAAGAAGCATCTGCCAGAAATAGACCATCCTCTTCTAAATCAAGCAAGATAGCAGACAATGGCGTCTGAGACTGAGGCGCCCCAAATGTTGAAATCTGAATCACAACTTCTGTTTCACTAGCACGGGTGACCGAAACATTGAACGGAGATTTTTTAAATCTGTCTAATTTTCGTTTGTTTCGTTGATGGCCGACAAGCTTATCTTGCCTAGAAATCCTTGACAGAATTTCTTCTTTCTTTTGAACCAGTACCTCCACTTGCGCTTGTAGCTCTGGTATATATTTCAACATTCGTAAAACAGTGGCTGGAATGCTTAACCTCTTCTGGAACAAATTAAAGTTAACAATCAAAAGGCTAAAAACATCAGAAACCCTTCAAATATTTTCATTGGCCAAAACCCAAAATCAAAAAAATATTGAAATATGTAATGATTATTCGCACCTTTTGCTCAGATGCTGGAAGCAGTGAACGAAGAGATGAGTACAAACTGTTTATTTTCCTTCGTCGGTCACGCTCACTAGCGTTGTGGTTAAGCTTCTTGACGATGGTGGTGGGGTTGTCGCCGCCGCCACTATCTCCCGCGGACAATAGAGGGCGATGGCGCTGGATTTGAGGCAGATCAGTTGGTGAACAATGAAGGAAATCATCGTCGAAGCTTTCAGTGTCTGCAAAGCCATAGTTAATCGGATCGTGGCTGATGGGAGCATCTAAGTCTAAGGGCCACTCACACACTGGAAACAAAGGGGATAATGCACACATGCTTAGTCTCTTCTACGTTATTATTTTTTTACGTTATGCTGATAGCCTATTATGGTTTTTTGTGATTGAATATTTGCTAATTAGGATCAATTGGGATTGAGCAGATATGTTTATATATGTATAGCAATTGAAGGTATATTTGATGTGTTCACACTTTGATAATAATTAATTAAAGCGTGATGAATGACATCTTACCTTCTCCTCCTGCATATATATTTATATTGAAACTCTTATCATATTCATATGAAAAGTACACGATCTTTGTTGTGTATACATTCTCAACACTTCGTCATTTGTCAATAAATCATAACCTATTTTGAAATAAATTAGTTTTTTAAATAAATTTAGAAAAATGTATGTAACAATGTCATGATATATATATTATGGCCGTGTGAAATATGAATATAATGCATATTGTACACAAGCCATGCACACTTTTAAGTATGTATAAGAATATTTTCCGGTTAATTTTCTGAAGAAAAATGAATAAATCTATCTCACAACAATTGAAGGGTAATTGTTCTTCCCTTGCTTGTCACGTACGTGGCAAGTTTTTTTTTTTACCGAGAAAAAGAGAAAAAAAAAAAAAGGAAAAGGACAAGAGGAAGGAAGGTAAAGAAAGGAAGAGGGAAACGGGCGAATAGTAGTGGCCCGAGAATTTTGAAAATTCTCTCGTATATTTTTATATGTATTTATATATTAAATATAATTAAATTAATCTCTAAAATAAAATTTATATTTATTTTATTTATTATTTAATTTTATAAATAAAATTTATAAAAAAAATATAATTATTAGTTTTGATCTTAAAAAATATTCGTTTTATATAAATTTTGAATATATTTATATATTTGTATTATATTCTTATTATTTTTATATTGTTTTTTAAGTTATTTTTCCCATGTCATGTAATTGTGTGATGTTTGAAATAACAATATCTAATACTATTCGAATAACTCAAAAATTTGTATTATGTATCATATAGTGATTGGTTTTTTTTATTTTTATTTTTGAAAAATAAGGTCATTAATTTTTTTGGTTTTTATATAATTGAATTAAAATAATGTGTTGATAAATTATCAGTAAAAATTAATATATTGATTAATAATATGAGATGGTTGATGTCAAGTGAATTTTTTTTTTTTAAATTTTAAGTATTGAATCAAAAAAATATTATGATAATTAAATAGTAAAAAAACTATATTAAATGATGTTATAAGTTATGAATTGTTCTTTGATAATTATTGGGTTTATATTTTACTATTTTTTATAAGTTTATGAATATGAATGATGAATATTAACATAGTATAAATGAATTAAAATTTGATATCCATCATAAACTTTTACATATAAGGTATATATTTTTTGTGCATAGTAAAATATGAAATACATTTAAATCTCAGGATAGATAATAATCATGTACATTTAATTTGAAAAACAAAAAATTATACTCTCTATTTTCTTGCAAAAAAAGTTTAAAAATGAAGCAAAGGGAATATACAAAAGAATATTTTGACAACACTTATTAAAATGTAAAGTAATATCTTTTCAGCCTCAGTTTCAATATATATATATATATATATATCTAAACAATTATGCTTAAATACATATAAATGCAAAGTCTTACCAGATTGCCTACTTAGTTTCAGCATTAAAAAAAACCACAGCAATGAGCAATATATATATATATATATATATATAAAGTGTATGATTGAATTAGTGTTTTAAGTTAACCGAATATGAATTCAGTTAATAAAATTGTTCAAAAGTCAAATTAAAGTTATAACAGTAAAATGAAATTAGAGATATATTGATCTTTTAATTTATTTTTAAACATATATTTTGAGAATTAAAAAAACTACCACTACCCATATATATCGAATAAAAAATGTACATTTCATTAAAAAAAACTCATGAAGGGAGTGTACCAAATTCTATTAGGATTGTAATGAGAGTGACTAAGTTTTAATGTCACTCCTAATTCACATTTTAAATTGAGTTTGTATTTTTTAAATTTACTAATGTCAATATATATTAACTGCAAACTTATTTTTCTCACAAACCAATTTTTATTTTTCATTCATAATATTTATCCACCATTACAATCTAATTTTCTTTTCATTTACTTTTATTTTTCCATATTGAAAGCAAAATTTCACGCACGTTTGTGTGTGTCACAAAAGCTATGTGTATAAATACTTGGTCTCCCTTGAAACTTCCGCTCGTCTTAAAATTAGAATTAGAATTTCTATTTTTATTTTATCTTGATTCTGCTTCTTTCATCAAATTAAAATATTAGTTTTGAACTATACAATTACAGAATAGCCAAGTCCACCGACTGTTCTTTATGCGTTGAAAGTTGAATAGAATAATTGAGAATTGTTAGTGAGCTCATGAATGATGATAGAAGATAGCTCTTATAATTACCATTTTCTTTAAAAAAAAATGCAATAATCTGATTCAAAAGTTTTGGAGCAAACATTCTATAATTAACTAATAAGAATGACAACATGGGGAGAGTTAAGTAGTTTCTTAATATTTTCCTTCAGAGAGAGCTATAAAGCGTATGAGTTGCTCACGTGGTGAATGTCTTACACGAGGCTGAAGTAGGCTTCTCACGTGCTTGCGCATGCATAAACTAAGAGGCCGTGTGCCCGGAAGCCGCAGACCTGAAGCCTTTCTCTAGTTTTGGATGGGGACCGATGATTTTTTATATTCAATTCACTTGCTCCCTCTAAATTAATTAGTAGTCACCTCCCCCGGATGTTTCCTTTTTTTTTTTTTTTTAATTTCAATAAAATAGAGTTTCCAAGGATAAAGGTAGAAAAAATGGCTTATTCCTCAGTGGAACTTGAAATTTATCCAAAGGTTTCGGAGTAAAATATATTAATGATTTGTGATTTTTGTATAATTTATGTCTCATTTTCATTGAAGATTTCAAAATTTTAATTTTTGAATTTCGTATATATTTTTTTGAATGTTCAAATCTATAAGTTCCATATTACTGTTAAAAAATCCATTAATTAATGTCTCCTTAACATCATTTACACATCTAACCTACCCGAATTGACCCGACCCGAATTAATCTGATACGAAACTAATCCGACTCTCTCAATTGATGGGTCTACCTCATTTACACATCCATGGTGTCATAATTTCAAACTCAAAAAAAAAAAAAAAAATCAAATGAGTCCATTTTTTCTTTCCATAACTATCTATTCACATAATGCTGTTAAGAATATTGATAAAATTTCAAACAACTTGAAAAAAAATTTTGAGATATTTTTTAATTCATTAAAAATACTGGTTGATTATCAATTTTAATTAGTGGACAATTGTTCTATAAAGAAAAAAATCTTCAAAGGACGAAATATGAAAGAAAGACGTATGTAGATTTGTAGGGTTTTACAGAGTTCGGCATATAGACACCTCTTGCTGCTAAGAGAGAGTGTCCATAACTATCATAGATTGGTATCTGATTTGAGATTGGAGAAACCAAGGTAATATGCTTAAAAGCTTGTTTAAACTGGGGATGATTTTTTTTTTTTTTGAATAATGATTTTGTGGTATATTGGGGGTTGGACTAATATCATCAAAGAAGAACATAAATGAAAAAAAATGAAGAAAGTTGTATGCAAGGCACTTCCAAGAAGCTTTCTTTAGCATAACTATTTCCTTACTATGATGCAAATGGTCTTTTTTGAAACGTTATTCCTAGAATATGATACTTACTCGAAGAAGAACGTGATTACAGTTCAAGTTCCTCTTGAACACACATGAATCATAAACCAAAAAAGAGAGTGACAGAAGAGAAATGATTCCTAAAAGGAATTAGACATAAAGTTGTTAGAAGTGTCGAATGTTAAATGAAGTATTTATAAGCCCTAAGAACTATTATAAACACCCCTACACGATCATATCTATCTTTGGTGAAGACTCACAAATTTTGAAATGAAAGAGTATGTCTAACAAATAAATTATTTCAATTTCTAGATGAGGGATTTGAATCCTTATGGGATTCTAATCCCTTAGGCAAGACTTTTACAAAACCATAGGATTCTACAAGGTATTCGAATCCTTTCCTCATGGATTCTAATTCCTTAGGCAAAATTGTAACAGATTATAATTTTAAAGTTACCATTCAATGCCTCTTTGAAAAAGTTTGAATCCTTTTGCTGATTTTGATTCTAAAAACTTATAAATTACTTCCCAACTTTATTTTTCAACAAAAATGCAAACTATATGCATTTTATCCTTTATAAATCATTTATAACACTTGTCAATTTTTTTGGTAATATGTACTACAAATTTGTTTGCAATTCTTTATAATTAGTGGATATTTTCTCTTATTTGTTGGTTTACGTAAGTTCAGTGTCAAATTATGTTAAATTCTAGTCAATTGTGTGCATGATATATTATTTGTGCTGCTTCTACTTGCTTAGATGATGATTGATTGAGCATTTGGCCTAACATTTCTCACATGGACATCCAAGTAGCATTGAATAATGATAAATTTCATCAAACTTTAATAGGGATATATAGAATGGATGAATTTAGAATATTTTAAGTCCATTCGAGGATCCTGCTTTGACTGCAATGTTTTAAAAAATAACTTTCCAAATATAATAAAAACATGCTACCTTCTAGATATAGAAAAATAACCCAGGCATTCTTAATGCATGCTAGTAACATTGATTATTCCTTGGTTAAGGATACAAACAAGTGCAAATCCAACTCAATGGATAAATACAAATCTATGAAATAGACTTCTGTTGTTAAAAAGACAACCAATGTTGACTGTACAGAGTAATGGAATGGTGATTGAGAACTAATACAAGGCATCCAATAACTATTTACCCTTCCTCAATAAGCATCCAAAAAACATGAAGCCAAATGTTTTAATTTTATGAATATGTATATGTAGAAGGAGAAAATTTTCTACCCATCACGAATTTTCATGTGTCAATTGAAATTTCTTTTAGTTAAGGAATTTTCAATTAAATTATGCACATATTTGAAATCGATGATATCTTCGTAAACAATTAATCTCACCTGGACCATTTTTTCTAATAGTCCTAAATATCTGAGAATAAGAATCTAGCAGCCACCCTAGTAGAGGTCAACCTCCTCCCGGCGAATTGGGAATTTTCAAGACCAATTTGTCATATCTAAATGGCTGCATGTGCACATGATGGAAGAAATGCAGTTTTGAGGGTTGCAAACAAATAAATCTCAGATAAAAAAGATGAATATTCAAGAAAAAATAGATTTTACATTTCTTATTGTCAAATTCTAAAAATTTATTTTTGCAAATAATATCACGATCAAAACTTATTTCAAAATTCAATTTATTATCTTTGTTATTTCCACCAATTAATGCTTTGAGCAAGGTATTTAATTCAACACATTTTACTGAAGTTGGATTTATTTTTTGAATTTTTTGGTTTCCAAAATATTGAGTTTTTTACTCTATAAATTCTTTCTGTGGGATTTTTTTGAGTTTATAATTTTTAAAATTCTTTAAATATTTTTATTAAATTCATAGTAAATTAGTTTTTAAAAATTTAATTTATTTTATGAATTTTGCATATTTTCAAATAACAAATTTCTTTCATAAAAGTTTCTCTTATAAAATTTTACGAGTTTTGGATTTTAATTACCTTTCTCTTGCACAAAAGACTTCTTGAAAATTTTCTTGTATAATTCAATACTTGAAATTTTTATAGGAAAATTTTATTGTTTTTATTAATTTTATTTTGGGCAAAATTTCTTTAATGGCCTAAAACTTTTAAATTTTGCAAATAGACCCAATAAGCTCAATAATTTCTCAACAAACCCAATAACCTTGCCAAGCCTATTTTTGATTTTCACCCAAGCTCATTTTAATTCTCTAAAAAGCCCACCAAGCTCATTTTAATCTCTAATTTTCCAATAAAGCTCACTAACCCTTTCTTTTCTTTGATGAATTTTACATATATATACATCAATTATTTTAGTTCATATTTTTTTTCTATGGAATTTTAATTGAAATTCTCATATGATTAAATTCTTAATTGAATTTATCATGTGGAATTTTACCTTTTTAGTATATGAACTTTAATTTATTATCATCTTTTTATGGAATTTCCAATTAAGATTTTCTTGCATCTTGATTGCATTTATTTCTTTACTTCCAAGATTATCTTTACTTGTAAATTTATAATTTAATTTTATTTTTACACAATTAATTTTATAATTTACTAATTTAGTTACATGAAATTCAATTTGGTTGGGATTAAATCCTTTTCTAATTAATTTAGTTTCTTCCTAACTAGATCATCAAGTTAGGCCAAAAAGGACTACATTGAAATCATGCAAAATCATGACAATAGGATGGTGGCTTGTAAGAAAAAAAATGACAAAAGCCTGGGCTTATGACATATCAATAATTTTTTTAAACCTAACAAGTTAACAAATTAATAAATATACAAAATAGAAAAAAGGAACAAGGATGAAAAAACCATGAAATTCGGCCAAATCCTCCTTGTAAATATGAGAGGATGTTTTTCATTTGCTCTCTTAGTTTTTAGCAAAAAGGAAAAGCCAAAACAAAAGAAAAAAAATTGATTTATTTCAAAGCTTTCAAATTTTTTCTTTTTGAAAATTCATGTTGTTCATTTCATCTTCTATTTTTTTTCATTTCATTTTCATTTTCTTCAACTCTTGGTGATAGTTCCATGATCCTTACGATTAAGGTGGTTAGGCTTAAGCTATGGCACATTTTATGTTTTAAACGCTAAGCTTGGAACCATGACCATTCCTTTTTGTTTTTGTTTAAATTTCATCAAAACCATATTTTCAAAATTTAAATGCTTTAAATCATGTTCATATGTGCTAATGTTGATGGATTTCATGAATCATACATGGTTTTATTTAGCATTTTTTCTATTTACATTTAGTTTGTGATTTTTCTTGAATTTTGATATTTTGAGAATTTTCATTGTCTGTTAAGCTTGGCACTGTTTTAGGATGGCATTAACATGCATTTAGGTATAGTTTCATGAAAAGTGAATTAGGGGTTATTTTGTAAATATTTAAAATTTTGGAGGTTTCCATTTAGGGGCTATTTTGGTTCATGGCAGTATTGGCATAGGCTGTTTCATAAGTTTTCAAATCTTTCAACTTCTTTTAAGGGTGTTCCCTAGTTTGTTTGAAACTTATAAGGGTAAAAAAAATGCAAATTTTAATTTTTTAGGCCATTCAAGGGCTGTTTTCATTCATGGTAACACTAGCAGGGCAATTTCATAATTTTTCCAATTTTTCAACTCCATTTATGGGTGTTCCCTAGCTTAGTTGAAACTTATGGGGGTCAAAAATGCAAAATTTTATTTTTTGGCCATTTGGGGTTATTTCTTAGCTTTGTCAAACCTTTAAGGACCATTTTATAACTTTTCAAAATTTTGTAAAATTATTTAGAGGTATTTACATGCCCAAGTCAATAAGTAGTGACTAGAAAATAGAAATTTTCAAATTATTTTGGGGTATTTAACAATTTAAGAAAAATTTAAAGACTTAGTTGCAAATATTTGAATTTTTTTAGGCCATTGGGCTTGGCTGAATGGTATTAGGACCATTAGATAAATTTCCCATGTGTTCTTGATGCGTTTTGGTGGTTATTTTGCATTTTAATCCATTTAGGGACCAATTTGCTAGTTTAGCAAAGTTTAAGGACCATTAGGAAAATCTATCATTTTAGGTCGAAATGGTTATCCTTAGTATAAAATCATCCATTTAGAGTGTTTTTGATTGTTTTTAGCATTCCTCTAGTCCTCCGGGGATGTAGAGTATTAAAAAACTTTTGTATTCTTCCGGTTCTTCGGGAGGGTACAAAATGAAATTTTGAAAAAGTTTGTTGGCTTAATTGTAAATTTTGCAATTTAGGTCATTTTAATAACTAAATTACGCATTTAAGGTATTCTTGACCTTTCAAAAATATTTCTGGCATTTTTAGCCATTTTAAGGTTAATGTGCAATCTTTAAAAATTTAGGGACCTATTAGAAATTTTTGCACATTAGGTTATATTTGTCTTCTAAGTTACCCATTTAGGGTAAAATTATCATTTTGTATCATTATTGAGTTCTTTAGGGTTACCAGGATATTTTCATGTTAAAGGTATACCTTAAGGGTATTTTAGTAATTTTGCATTAAAACCAAGTCTTATGTAATTACTGTGATACTTTCATGTCGAAGGTACACATAGGAATAGGTTCATTACTTTAGATTGTTTTCAAGTCCTTTAGGGTTACCAAGATAGTTTCATGTCAAAGGTATACCCTTAGGGCATTTTTATAATTTTACATTAAAACCAAGTCCTATGTGATTATTGGGATCCTTCATGTTAAAGGTACACATTAAGGATATGTTTGTTATTTTAGACTATTTTGAGTCCTTCTAAGGTTACTAGGACACTTTCATGTTGAAGGTAATACCCTAGGGGTATTTTGGTAATTTTATATTAGAACCAAGTCCTATATGATTCTTAGGATACATTCATGTCAAAGGCACACATTAGAGATAGGTTCGTTATTTTAGACTATTTTCGAGTACTTTAGGGTTATCAAGATATTTTCACGTCGAAGATATACTATAAGAGCATTTTGGTAATTTTATGTTAAAACTAAGTCTTATGTGATTAGTGGGATACTTTCATGTTGAAGGTACACATCAGAGATAGGTTTATCATTTTATGTTATTTTTTAGTTTTAAAAGACTATTAATATTTTTAATAAAATCAAATTTTTTTAGAAAATTAAGGCAATGTCATCAAGTTAAAATAACACATAAAATCACTCCCAGAATATGAGAGGGGTTTTACAGATTCTTTTAATAGTGAGATATCATTTTCAGAAAGAAAATCAAGATTTTTCAATTTTCATAAACTCAAACTTTTTGTATTCTTCTAGCTCTCTAGTAGGATACAAAAGATATTTTGGTTGTTAAAACCTTTTGTATTCCTTCGGTTCTCCATCGAGGTATGAAAAAGAATGAAAACCTTCGTGTTCTTCTGGTCCTCTAGTGGGGTGTGAAAGAAAGTTTAATTTTCAAAAATATTGAAAACTCAATTTTCTCATAAGGAATAATAAATTTATAATATTATTTTAATAAACAAGAATTATAATTAAATATCGAATATTGAAATTGAATAAAAATTAGAGTTTAATTAACATATAATTAATAAAGTATCGATTGCCTGATGTCATAAGAGGGATTGATCCTAACTTGTGATTATAATGGACTCCCGGACCCTTTTTAAGTTATCTTTAGTATTATCCCAGATCTTAAATTTTGTTTTTAGCAGTTTCATAATCCTAACTTAATACATGCTGAATGGGAGGTCAAGATAGATTCTTCGAGGGTGCAATATTGGTGTATATTTAAGGGGCTAAAGTTACTTTTGAGGTGAAGGAGCTGAGAAGGTAAACTCTTATTTCTCCTATTGTACCCTTCTTTAGAAGTCTATTAAAAAATAGTGGCTCGAATCAGGAACCAAGAACAAATAGTTTGAAAAACTCAAGAATTTGTCTCTTGATGATATAAGTTGAAAAGCACCTTGGTTCTTGCAAAAACCTTTTGTTTATCGACGTGGCCAATTACTTTTCATGCCTTGGTATATAGGGCACTGTAGGGTATGCAACTTCATTGGTTCACATTCCCATTAATTCGAATATAGCTAGTATGGATCTGATATATAAAGGGGAGAATTATAGAGAACATTTCAGGCAGTTGCTTTGCATTGGAGGGAGAGACATAAGTCAAGGTAACACATATACATGAATCAAACCACTCAAGGTTATGATGCTTGGAGAAAAACCTATGGATATGACTTAATTATTCCTAACATAGATAGGGCCACTCCTCGAGTATATATTCAAACGGAGCCTATCATGGGTTCTAAGTTGATTTGGTTAAGGACGAAGCTGCCAAAGAATAGAAAAGAATAAGTGATGAGAATAGATACTTTAAGAAGAAGTTTCCTATTTGAGAATAAAAATGGAAGCAAAAGGAAAAAAGTATAGAGAATGGAAGAAAAGTATAATTTAATAAAGAATGATTGGATTGAACAAAATAAAAAACTAAAGCTTGTCACGGTATTAGAGGGCTCCAACGAAACTTCTAGGGGAATTTGGAGGAAATGCATAAGCGTTGTGAAAAGTTGGAAGTTTGGAAAGCCAAAGCATTGGAAGGAGAAGTCAAAAGGGCAGTTTTTAATAGGGAAAGAAAAAAGCATATAAATAATCATCTTCAGCTAAAGACGTCTATTAAGAAGTACGAGTGACTTGGAACGGATTTGGGCCAAGAACGAGAAAGGGTATCTCGATTGCTTGAAGAAAGAGAAGCCCTTACGATCATTATTGTAGACATGGGACTAGAATTACAATAGAGAGCAGATGATATTCCTGCTTTTTTATGAGCCTATTAGGAGAAGGATGCTGTCACAACATGGCCTTGATACGAATCTTGACCAACCCAACTTAAAAATGGTGAGTATACTCATTATTCTTATATATATATATATATCTGAATATCAATATTTTCTTATATTTTAGGGCATATATCGTTATCATTTCATTATTCTATATTTTTTGTACCTTAGAACTTAGTTGTCGAGATGAATTGCTCACTCAACTTAACTCTAAATAGTCATTACGAAACGACCATTTATTTGGAATCACCACAAATCTATTTTAGCCAGGTGAGATTGGTCGCCTTTTCGAGTTTATATTTTAAGGATTACGAAACACATAAAAATAAACTTCGAGGTTTGCACTCATACCAAATATCACTTAGAACAATTCAAAAGTCAATTACAGTCACAAGGATCGACCTTCTCATTATGCCCAGCAATCGGTACCTTATTAATCACATGTTAACTTAAATTTTGATTTTTATTTAATTTTAATATTAATATTTAATTATAATTCCCATAATATTTTATTAAGAAAATTTATTATTCTGGAAAAGTTTGTTTTTATTATTTGTTAGCTTCAAAGGAAAGATTGAACCAAGAGGGGGTGAATTGGTTCTATGAAAACTTGATAAATTTAACGTAAATTGAAAATTAAAAATAAGATAAGGATAAGAAAAACAAACAATCAATGTATAGAGGTTCGGTCCTTTAATTCGGCACCTATGTTCTCTCTTCTTAGTAATTTCTTGCCAAGGTGATGTCCACAATTCACTAAACAAATTGTTACCTTTAAGGATAAGGTAATAACCTTACAACCATTATCTTTTAAGGCTTAGATAGAACCTTTCAATTCCTTTGAGAATTTTACCCCAAACTCTCAAATATTTTCACTCATTTTCACACAACCCTTTCTGTGATATGAAAGAAGTATTTTGCAAACAAATCAAACCTCTAGTAGGTAGATGTTTGTTGGAATTTAAGTATAGGATGAATGAGATACAAATAGGCTTGAAGAGTATAAATTTGATACAAGTAGAAATAAAGAATTTGATGATTTTAAGCTTTTATTGTTCAATGATTCAATTAAATTTGTATCTCTGCTTCTTCAGCTATTTGGGACCTCCATTTATAGCTGGAAATTGATTCATAAATGTTGGGCATTTAATGTGGTGGTTGGAGAGCCATTATAGCCTTCATAAATGCTTGTTTCAGTTTAGTCCCATGCTATAGTTTCGATACAATACCAATAATATTGATACAAAAATAAAAAAAAGTGACGATACTAAGCAAGCTGTATCGATACAGACACTATTGTGTTGATAAATTTGAGGTTTCAGCCAAACCTTGGCTACTGCCAAGCCTTGTATCGATACACATGGGGTGAGTATCGATACTAAGCAGGTTGTATCGATACATCCATACTTGTATCGATACATTTGAGGATTTCAGCCAAACCTTGGCTACTGCCAAGCCTTGTATCGATACACATCGGGTAAGTATCCATACAAAGCAGGCTGTATCGATACATACACACTTGTATGGATACATTTGAGGGTTTTAAGCATAGTATCGATATATTTGTACTTTGTTTCAATACCAACCTTAAAAAACGTTTGTAAAATGATTTTTGTTGACTCAAACAAATATAAAAAATTTTTCTAAGCATAAATATATGTTTTGGAGCATATATTTTTTGACAAATTACAAACTTAATACTTTTCAAAATGTTTTTCAATTTAAACATAAATACCAAGTTGAGTATTAATTTAACTTAAGTTGGTTGTTATATCAAAATCGAAATCAAGGTTAATAATCTCCCCCTTGTTGATATAACAAAACTTAAGATAAATTTGCTTATTTTTAAGATTAACAAAAAATAACTCCCACTTTTGACATCCATTTGATACAACTTGAAATTGTTGAAACATGCAAAGCTAATAGTATTCTAATGGCCTCTAGTCTAGCTACGGAGGCATAAGTTTCATCATAATCAATTCCTTCTTCTTGACTATATCCTTTAGCTACTAATCTAGCCTAATTCCTAACTATTGTTCTATTCTTATCAAGTTTGTTCCTAAAAACCCATTTAGTACCTATGATGGGATAATTACTAGGTTTCTCAACTAAATTTCAAACTTTGCTCCTTTCAAATTGGTTTAACTCCTCTTGCATAAGCACGATCCAATTATCATATTTTAGAGCCTCATCTAAATTTTTAGGTTCAATTTGTGAAAGAAAGGCTACATAATTGCATGTATTTCTAAGAAATGATCTAGTTCTTACCCCTTGCTTAAGATCACCAATTATCTCACCTTCTTTGACATAAGTCAACTCTCTAGGATGATTTCTTTCCCTTTTTACTTGAGTTGGCTCATATAGTTCTTCCTCTTTTAGATCTTCTTGATTTTGCATTGCTTGTCCTTACTCCTTATATGATGTTTGTTCTTGGTAAATCTCTACATCATCATTATCAAAAGACACCTTTCTCAAGGTTGAGTTAGCTTCATCATATAACATGTATTAACTCTTCAACAATCAAAGTTCTCTTATTAAACACTCTATAAGCTTTGGAATTTGTTGAATAACCATGAAAGATTCCTTCATCACTTTTTGCATCAAATTTACTAAGATTATCCTCTCCATTATTTAATACAAAACATTTACATCCAAAAGGATAAAAATAGCTATTGTTAGATTTTCTTCCTTGAAAAAGTTCCTATAAGCTTTGGAATTTGTTGAATAACCATGAAAGATTCCTTCATCACTTTTTGCATCAAATTTACTAAGATTATCCTCTCCATTATTTAATACAAAACATTTACATCCAAAAGGATAAAAATAGCTATTGTTAGATTTTCTTCCTTGAAAAAGTTCATATGGAGTTTCCGTTAGGATTGGCCTAACCATGGCTCTATTTCTAATATAGCAAGAAGTATTAATAGCTTTCGCCCCAAAATATCTTGGTAAATTGTTTTCACAAAGCATGGTTCTAGCCATTTCTTCTAAGGTTCTATTGTTTCTTTAAACAACTTCATTTTGTTGAAGAGTTCTAGGTGTCGAGAAGTTATGGCTAATACCATTTTCATTACAAAAATTATCAAAACCAAGGTTTTCAAATTTTTTTCCATGATCACTTTTTACACTTGAAATAGAATAACTTTTTTATTTTGGATAGTTTTGCAAAAAGTAATGAATTTTTCTAAGGCTTCATCTTTAGAGCTTAAGAAGAGAACCCAAGTAAACCTAGAGTAATCATCTACAATAACAGATCCATATTGTTTACCTCCTAAGCTTAATGTCCTAGTAGGACCAAAAAGATCAATATAAATAAGTTGTAATACTCTAGTAGTTGAGACAATATTAATTGGTTTGAATGAAGCTATTCTATGTTTGCCTTGGACACATGCATCACATATTCTATCATTATCAAATTTTATTTTTGGCAATCCAACAACAAGCTCTTTTCTAGATAATTTGGAATTACATTCATACTAGCAAGTCCTAATTTTCTATGCCACAACCAATTCAAGTCATCATTATTAGCAACGAAACAAACATTTTGAGAAGATAAGTCATCTAGATGCACATCATAAACATTTTTTTCTCTATGTCCTACAAAAATAATTTTATTTGTCTTAACGTCAATGACTTGACAATTTATTGATTCAAAAATAACTTTCATGCCTTTATCACACAATTGACTAATACTAAGGAGATTATCACACAATTAACTAAAAAAACATTTTCAATGTTGGATGAAGAGTTGTTACCTATGGTTCCAATACCTTTAATTTGTCTTTTTGAGTTATCACCGAAAGTAACACTTCCTCCATCCTTAGGCCTTAGCCCCACGAATTGATTTTTGTCATAGGTCATGTATCTTGAGCATCCACTATCAAGGTACCAAGAATTTTCCTTTGTTGAATTTTCCTTGAAGTAATGCTCTTTCTCCTACAACCACAAAATCATATTTTCTTTTTAGGTACCCCAATTTTCTTAGGTCCTTCAGTATTAGTGTTTAAAATTTTTGTTCCTTTTGGAATCCATTTTAATTTGATAGCTTAATCTTGAGATGTGCCAACACCTTTGGGGACCCATACTCTCCTAATAAGCTTGCCTCTATAAATGATAGTTTTTAAGGAACAAGTGTGGAATGTGTGACCAAGTTTATGGCAATGGTACATATGCTAGATGCATCAAATGATTTATTTTATGTTATAAAGAAATTCTTGAGGTGATTTTCTTTTTCGATTCTACAATAGCTTAAACCATCTTTATCAAAGAATGCTCTTTTTGTTTCTAGCATGTTACTTAATTTTTGTTATGCCATATAAAACCTTGATAATAAGTTATGTAAGTTTGTGTTCTTCTTGGTTAGATCATCAATATTGACTTGTAACTCATCTACTTTCTTCTTAAAATTATCATTTGTCATGCTTAGTGTTTCATTTTCTTCCTTAAGTTTAGAAATCATATTCTTGTATTTTAAATTCATAACTTTGAATTCTAATACTAATTCATCAAATGCATCTTGTAATTCATCAAATAAGTAAGTATTAGCATTAGAAGATACCTTGGGCTCATCATAAGCCATGAGACATAAGTTGGCCACCTCCTCATCATCATTATCGGATGTGTCATTATCACTTCATGTGGCCACCATAGCCTTTTTCTTTTGCTTATTCGGGTTTGATTTCTTCCACATTGGACATTCAAATTTGATATGTCCCGATTTCTTGCACTCATAGCAAATAATTTATTCTTTCTCTTTCTTGCTTGAGTCTCCCTTCATGATTTATTTTCTAGGAGATCTTCTTGCTTTGTTTATTCTCATGAATTTGTTGAATCTTTTTATGAACATGGCTATTTCTTTATCTTCCTCAACCTCTTCATCATCATCATTAGGAGTGGTTGTTTTAAAGGCAACACTTGCCTTCTTTGATGGTTCTTGTCCATGCTTGATCTTCATTTCACAAGTTAGAAGAGAACCTATGAGTTCATCCAAAGAGAGTGCGTTGGGATCTCTGGATTCTTCAATTGCTGTCACTTTTGCTTCCTAAGACTTGAGAAGACTATTGAGTAGCTTCTTTACCATCTCTTTATTTGGATAGATCTTTCCAAGTGCCTTTAACCCGTTGATGACGTCCGTAAACCTATCCGACATTTCTTTGATGGTTTCATCCATCTTCATCTTGAAGAATTCATAGTCAAGTGTGAGCATGCTTATTTTGGATTCCTTGACTTGATTTATTCCTTCATGTGTGTTTGCTAAGTTATCCCACACTTGCTTGGCATTGTCATATAGTGAAACTCTATTGTACTCACTCGGACCAAGAGCACAAAATAATGTATGCATGGCTTTGGCATTTAATTGTGCCATTTTGGTGTCTTGTTCATCCTATTCTTCTTCTTCCTTTAGCACAACACAATTTCTGATTCTCTTCTTTGGGATGAGTGGTCTATTGATGATGATCTTCCATATTTCATAGTCATTTGCTTGGATAAAGAGCCTCATCCTTGTCTTTTAATATGAGTAGTTGTTACCATTGAAGAGTGGAGGTCTCATGATAGAATGTCCTTCAAGTCCCACAGCATTTGCATTTGTCTTAAATGCCATGAGACAAACTTCATCTTGGCTTTTCAACTCTTGTGGGCTTCTTGGGGCTTTGATTACAATGTCTGTATTCTCCATTTTTGAGCTACCAAGGATCCTTTCTCAAGGTTGTAAGACTTATAATAGAGACCAAAGCTCTTGATACCAATTGTTAGCTTCAAAAGAAAGATTGAACCAAGAGGGGGTGAATTGGTTCTATAAAAACTTGATAAATTTAAAGTAAATTGAAAATTAAAAATAAAATAAGGATAAGAAAAACCAACAGTCAATGTATAGAGGTTCGGTTTTTTAATTTAGCACCTACATCCTCTATTCTTGGTACTTTCTTACCAAGGTGATTTTTGCAATTCACTAAACAAATTGTTACCTTTAAGGCTAAGGTATAACCTTACACCCTATCTTTTAAGGCTTAAATAGAACCTTTCAATTCCTTTGAGAATTTTACCCCAAACTCTCAAATATTTTCACTCACTTTCACATAACCCCTTTTGTGATATGAATGAAGTATTTTGCAAATAGATTGAACCTCTAGTAGGTAGATTTTTGCTGGAATTTAAGTACAAGATGAATGAGATACAAATAGGCTTGAAGAGTATAAATTTGATACAAGTAGAAATAAAGAATTTGATGATTTTGAGCTTTTATTGTTTAATAATTCAATGGAATTTGTATCTCTGCTTCTTCAGCTATTGGGAACCTCTATTTATAGCTGGAAATTGATTCATAGATATTGGGCATTTAATGTGGTGGTTGGAGAGCCATTGTTGCCTTTATAAATGCTTGTTTTTGTTTAGTCCCGCACTATAGTATCAATACAATACCAATAGTGTCGATACAGAAATAAAAAAAGTGACCGTTATAGCTTGTTGTATCAATACAGGGATCTGAGTATTGATACTAAGCAAGCTGTATCGATACAGACACTATTGTATCAATACATTTAAAGGTTTCAGCCAAACCCTGGCTACTGTCAAGCCTTGTATCGATACACACGAGGCCAGTATCGATACTAAGCAGGCTGTATCGATACGTACACACTTGTATTGATACATTTGAGGGTTTTAGCCAAACCTTCACTACTGCCAAGCCTTGTATCAATACACATAGGGTAAGTATCGATGCCAAACAGGCTGTATCGATACATACATACTTGTATCGATATAGTTGAGGGTTTTTAAGCATAGTATCGATACATTTGTTCTTTGTATCGATACCAACCTTCAAAAACATTTGTAAAATGATTTTTGTTGACTCAAACAAATCTAAAAAATTATTCTAAGTATAAATATACATTTTGGAGCATATATTTTTGACAAATTACAAACTTAGTACTTTTTAAAATGTTTTTCAATTTAAACACAAATATCGAGTTAAGTATTAATTTAACTTAAGTTGGTTGTTATCTCAAAACCGAAATCAAGGTTAACATTATTTTTGGAAATCACAACATTATCCACACCCATCCAAAGAACCAAGAGGACATGAAAGCTTTTATCATTCACTTTCGTACCCTACTAGAGAACCTATAGAATATGAAAGGTTTTACTTCTATAAAAATTGAAAAATCCCAACTTTCATTTTGAAAAGGGTGTCTCATTATTAAAGTAATCTATAGAACCCCTAGCATATTCTACTAGGAATTCTACGTACTAATTTAATTGGAGATATTGCCTTTATTTTAAAAAAAATATATCTGATTTTTTAAAAATATTAATCCTAAGACCTAAAAATCGTCTAATATGATGACTACTAATGTGTACTTTCAACATGAAAGTATCCCAATATTTACATAAGACTTGGTTCTAATGCAAAATTATAAAAATATCTCTAGAGTATACCTTTGATGTAAAGGTATCCCGATTATTCTAAAGACTCAAAATGCTAATAAAGAGTGAACATATCCTAAATAGACACCTCTGGCTTAAAAACATCTCAGTGAGTATCAAAGATTTGGTTCTAATAAAATTACCAAAATACCTTTATGGTATACCTTTGACGTATACGTATCCTAGTAACCTAAAAGGTTGTAAAATGATGATAAAATGATGAACCTATCCTAAATGTACACCTTTGGCCTAAAAGCATTGCAGTAAGTACCTAAAATTTAGCTTAAAAATTACCAAAATACCCTTAGGGCATACTTTCGACGTGAAAGTATCCCTATACCCTAACGAACACTAATACGATGATGAAATGATGTAGCTCTCCTAAACATACACCTTTGGCCTAAATGCATCTCGGTTACTATGTAGGACTCAGTTCTAAGTAAAATTACCAAAATGCCTTTAGGGTATACCTTCGATATGAAAATATCCTGGTACCCTAACGGACATTAAAATAATCATACAATGATGGATTTATCATATAGGGAATTTAAAGTTCTATAATTGGCTTAAAAGGCAAAAAATTGTAATGAAGCCTCTCAACTTTTGAAAATTTCATTTTGTACCCTACAAAAAATCAAGAAAATACAAAAAGTTTTTGCAAATTTCAATACCCCTATAGAAGGCCATAGGAATAATAGAAATCTTTAATGACAAAAATAACCATTTCACCCTTAAAGACTAAAGTTTGCTATTTAATCCCTAAAATTTTTTATTTTTGCATTTAGGTCCCTAGATGCACAAACTATAAAAAAATCACAAACACATAAAAATACATATGAAAAATGCAGCACGTACATCGACAAGAGTTTGGCCAACAACTTAGCCTTGAGACAAAAATTTTCGGTTATTTGCAAACTAGTTCCTAAACTTTTTAAATTTACATTTTGACCTCTATATGGAAAATCATCACAAAAAATCATAAAAAACCACCAAACGAACCAAGAATCAACATAAAAATCATGACAACATGCAAGAAGGTTCGCCCAAACATTTTTAGCCATAAAACATAATTTTTCATATTTTGCAATTTAGTCTCTAAACTTTTTTGCAAAATGACCCCTAAAGTGTTAAAAATATCTTAAACATGTTTACAAAAAAATAATTCAAAAATCTTATGGCTTACAAAGCTCTCAACCAAGCCAAAAATGTCATAAAAAAAACTTTTACAAATTTTACAAATTAGTCCCTATGTTTACTAACACCACAAAATAACCTAAAAAACCATGAAATCAAGACAAAAATAAGCACAAAATCATCATGAAGAATTCCAATCAGATTCGGCCAAGGTGAAAATCATGAAATATATACACGCTTGTCGACATTCCACGTGCCCGACCTTTACGAACTTTGGACGATCCGAAGGGCCAAAACACGCTCGACTTAAAAAATATTTTGATGTTTGACATGAAAGAGTAAAGGACCATCAGCCGAATCGCTCATCCAACTAGTCTTGGATGGCCACCACGAAGTGGCCATGAACTTAGAGTCGCCACTGATCATTTTAAGTTGGGCATGACCGGTTGCCTATTGAAAATAATACCATAGGTTCATTCTTTTAGGTTCGGGAGTTGGTTACGTGTGGCAAAGGTTTATTACCACCCCTATGACACCCGAAAATCGATACCATCTAATATATCTTACTTGAATCTCCATTTTCTCAGTTCCATTTTTATCATTATTTAAATATAATTCCCTCTAATGCATGAAATTTTGTAAAGATACGAGTCCAGGTTTTAATGAAAATTTTATCACCTATGCGCCTCGAAGAGGTGAGAAACAATGGGGTTTTTAATGAAAATGATCTTCAGATAGTTTTTTTTTAAAAAATCAAATATTTTATGTTCGGCACTAAAGAGATACCGACACAATGTATCATTTTATGATTCTGAAAACACTTTTTAAACCATTAATGCTCAAGGTCCTTACAAAAGTAAACGTATTAATAAGATAGGAAAGAAAACAATAAATAAATCCACAAAAAAAAAACACACAAAATACATAAAAAATAAGGATGATCGAAATTTATCTCGTAGTTGTCTTTGATTATTGGTGAATGATCGAGACAACAACATTGAGACTTAATCAGATTCGATGAAAATTTGAGGGAAAAAAAGTTGCGATGACTCAAGAGGGCGAAAAGCTTGGATTTTTGAAGGAATATAAAGAGCGAGGTTAGAGTATCCCCTCAAAAGAATGAGGTTAGAGTATCCCTAAAAATAGAAGTTTAATATTGGATTTGAAGTAAAAGCGAGGTTAGAGTATCCACTCAAAATAGTGGGGTTAGAGTAACCCCAAAAATAAAAGTTTGATACTGAATTTGATGTTAAAAGCGGGGTTGGAGTATCTCTTCGAATAGTGGGGTTGAAGCATCTCCAAAAATGAAAATTTGATGTCATTTTGAGGTAAAAATGGGGTTTGAGTATCCCCTCATAGTAGTGGGGTTGGAGTATCCCCAAAAATAAAAATCTTCGATGTTAAAAAGAATGGGTCATATTTTTTTAAAAAAAGGAATCTTTAAAAATTAGGAGCTGAAGGTTTGGCTAAAATGTTCCTCTTTTGTTTAGCCTTGGTTTGAGTCTAAAGGGCTTAGGTCATGGGAATGAGCCGAGTAGATCATAAGGCATTCGAACGCCTCAATAAAGGCATTTCAGAAGTTGGGTTAGAAACAGAGGATAATGTTGCATCATTTCTCTTTCTAAATTTATTTCAAGCTTATCCGGAGGTCCCGAGGGGTAAACTAGGTACCATTGGAAAGATAACTCGATGGGGATTGATGTAAAAATTTTCCAAAAATCCTAGAAAATAATTTTCTAGGTGGAATTAATTTTTGAATTACAACTTGAATTAACACTAGCAGCATGTACAGGGTAAAGGTATGATGGACTTTGAAAAATCATTTTGGATTCATCCAAAATTATTAAAATACGAATAATACCTTTCCAAAAATGCAGTTTCATGAACTCTATGGGAAAATATTCAAAGGATTCAAGAATGTTGTTGGGCCGAAACGGCCTGAATAGTAAATTGCTCATTGGGTCCAGGGGTTTCAAACAGTGAAGATTCAAAAAATTTCATTCGAGATGATCTAAAGGTAAATGACATATAGTTGGAAAGGTAATTTGAAATCCTTCAAGCAAAAAATACCAATACATTCTAGATTTATCTATTTTAATTTTTAAATAATTTTTCAATACCAAACCACTTTGCTGCTAGAACAAAATAGGGGAGGTGTTCGGTATTTTTGGTTTTTCATTAGGTTAAGCTTGGGCCATGGACATTCGAAATCCATAACCAAGATGAGTGGTTGACATGGGTGTCATTAGTTCATTCCACAGTCCGGGAGTAGTTTGGGATGATGGACCAACCCATTGACCATGCCATCATAAGGGTGTTTGGCTAAGGACTAAGGATTCACATTTTTCAACTAAAAAACTTCTTTTATTTTTTGGAAACTAGTGTTCTTATACTCATTCTTCCATGAATGCAAAACTGAATACTTGCTTTACCCCCAAGGTTGGAAAACCAACTTCATAAAAATCTTAAGCCCATATTATTTTCCATGTATGGGAGATAGCATGTGCTTAACTCGGGGATATCTTTGGAAATCAGGTTTTCTAGCATTCAAACAAGCATCTCAACATAAACAAAGTGCCATAAACATAATATAGAACATGGAGAACATATATGCACAAGTAAAGATATCATTTTTCATAGAAAAAAAAAACAAAAAGAATGCATGGAGATGATAGATAGATGCATGAACATTCTTAGGATGAACATGTTTTAAAAATAGACTTTGCTAAAAAAGGCACTTTTATTTCATGGAACCTATCAAGCTGCTAGGAAATGTATGGGCATACTTAGGACATGTTAAGATGCATGCTTTAAACATGAGATGAAGATGTGGATGTGGAAGGAACATGGCAAGGTTACATGGACAGAGGCTGTTATGGTGATGAAAATGCAAAGGAGCATGCTTAGTTAACCAAACAGCATGAAGGCACCCAAAAGAACGTCAAGATCCTAAACTACCACAATCAAAGCCACAAAAAATGCATGGGAGTCCTAAGATGGCTATAAAAGCATAACAAGTGTTTACTAAGATGATGTTAATGACAAAATAGAAACTACAAAGATCAAGGTAGAGGGGGTATACAAAAAAACTTTAACTTCCTTCGTCTCGAAGTAGTGGCTATAGGCTTTTTTTTTTCCTTTTCTTTGCTATTATTTAGTAGGAAAAAGATGAAAAGAGGTGGCTTTTTGGTGGTATGGTTGATGGTGAGGCTTTTTAAAGATCAAAATATATGGAAAGTTGGGTTCTTGAAGGTTTTC
>JBBYHK010371600.1:0-24017 GCA_038382065.1 Adansonia grandidieri | reverse complement strand
TTTTTTTTTTTTTAATTTTGTAGTATGACATAGCTTTAAGGCTTTTAGTTTGTTGCAATATAGAGATGAAAAACAAAGTTTTGAAAATTTCAACATTTTGTCTCCTGCAGGTTCTATTTTTTAATCAGTTAAAGATTCGTGGATTACAATAATGAAAATTTTACCCTTATGATTTTTTTATATAATTTTTTAAATAAAAACAGTACTCCATCAACATCACATCCTTTGTCTTTGTTTGTATTAATCTTTCATGGAAATTAAAAAACATATTACAATTTCATCTTTTCTATAAAATCTTTCTTATAACTTCTATCTATCATTTGGAATGCATAGTTAAATGGTGATCATGTTAAGTAAAGAACATATGAAGGAATTTAAAAAAAAAATCATCATTTTCTTAGATGGAATCTTAAGGAGGAATATAAACTCTCAATATTCTCTTGAAATTTCTGTAAAATGTTGAATTTTTTGAATATATATTTTTGTAGCCAAACAAAACAATTGAATATTAGATTTTAACTAAAATAAAATTTTCTTTTGAAATACTTTATTCAAAGGAATAATAGAAAAAGAATAGATACAAAAAAACAAATTTTTTTATAATGCTAGAGTTTTATCTTTCATGTGTTATTTTTTTTTATATCTGTCCGTCAAACAATCTAACTCAATTAAAAAAAATTAAATTATCATGTGGAATTAAAACTTAAAATATAAACCCCAAATATTACAAGACAACGAAATAAGAAGAATAAAACCTTGATTTCTCAAATGCATATACCAAGGAAGTATTACTATAGTCTCGTTCCGCGTTATTGTTGGCATAATTGAGTAAACAAATTTAGCTTTTTAAAGTTAAAAGTCATAATTGTCAAGTTACATAAAAAAATGAATGCTATGGGTATATAAGAAATGTATTAAATCGATCCGATCGTAATTTCGAATATAGAATTCAAAAGGATCAAATAGAAAATTATATTCTGAATCATAAAACGCTAATGAAATATATGATCAATCAACATTTATCGAATTTGAAAAAAAGTTAAAAGAAATGATTTGATCTTTCTATTTTGATTTATCAAATCGAGAGACTTTTACAAAATGAAAACTTTTGAATAAAATAATTTAAAAAAATTATTATTTTAAATATAAATATTTTTACATTTCAATTTTATAAAGCACATTTTAATGTCGAATGCTTTAAAAGTTTTTTAAATTAGATTTTTTTCACTTTTTCAAACATGTATTTCCAAATCAAACTTTTTTAAAGCTTTTTCCAACCTAATCCTTATCATAACGCAGTCGTGTTTTTTATGAATTATGATGATTCAAGTAGGAAACAAGCATTGGCCAGAAAAAAAAAAAGTAGAAAACAAGGAATGGCTGACGGCTACCTTCCAACCTCCATTGCATGCCAGCTAATATTTTTTGCCTTTGCAAACTTCTATAAATTATACCTCATTTTTCTAATTTCTCTTTATTTAATTTAGCGTATTTAAGACCTTAGACTCTCATTTCTTAGAAGAGGTGTCCAGCATGAACTTCTTTGGTTTCCGTATCTTCGTTTTTCTTCTGTTTTTTGGGGTTTATCATTGCCAAGCTTTAGCTCGTTACAAGTTCGTGGTAAACATTCTTTCTTAATAAATAAGCTCATGGTCATGAAAGTGCTAGATGATTTACCATTCAAAATATTATTATTTCATTCATAGTCGGTGATTTTTTTAAACTTTATACATAAGTAAAAAATCATTTATAATTTTTTTATAAATTTATATTTGATGCACTGACACTAAATATATATACACTCACTCTTAATGAACCAGATGATTTCACCTTATTAAACCCTTATTTTTAATAGGGTGATATCATTTAATTCTTTGATAATATATAAATTTATATACTGTCATTGCATTAAATATAAATATATTTTAAAACGTATTTATCCAAAATATATAAATATATTTTTTATTTTCAAAACACATCCTTCATGTATCAATTCTTTAATCTACCGATGAATTCCACAATACTTGTACTCGCACAGTCTTGGACGGCTTTTTATAATTATGTTCCTTGTTTTCCAAAAAAAAAAAAAAAATTGTGCGATGCCATTAAGCAAAACAATGGCATCGATATTTGGTGATATGCCTGCAGGCTGCACCCTGCCTTACCTGTTCAGAATTTAGTGATGCTGGTAATTATTCTTGCAGGTGAAAGAAGCTCCATACACAAGATTATGCGGCACAAAGAAGATACTGACTGTAAATAGACAATTTCCTGGCCCAACATTGCATGTTCACAAAGGGGAAACGATCGTTGTTGACGTTTACAATAGAGGCAGCGACAATATCACTATTCACTGGTATATATTTATAAATATAATTATTGCGTACAGCTAGTTTTGTAGACTTATGATTCCTTGCAATAACAAGTTACATACTACCTAGCTTAGCTTAGCCGAAAATGTAAAATCCTGGCGTTAAAACAAAAGAGTTTCTCCAAAAGCAAGAGAAGGACGGATGATATAATTTTTTTTTTTCAAGTTTGTGTGTGTCATGTATATTATATATATATATATATATATATATCGAGAAATATACTTTGGAAATCCCCAGATTTTAGTCGAAGATCCGTCACTGGCAATATACAAACAAATACATAGGAAAAGAAAGCAAGTTAACTTAAGGAAAGAATGTGAAAGTGAGAGAGTATAACAAGTAACAAATTGATGGTTTTGCAGGCATGGTGTGGAACAGCCCAGAAATCCATGGTCAGATGGTCCTGAATTCGTCACCCAGTGTCCTATCAAACCAGGAGCAAAGTTTAGCCAAAAGGTCATATTCTATGTTGAAGAAGGGACACTGTGGTGGCATGCTCATAGCGACTGGTCCCGAGCAACTGTCCATGGCGCTATAATTGTATATCCTAAGATAGGAACTAGCTATCCATTCCCTAAACCTTACGCAGAAGAGACCATCATTTTAGGTATTGAAACTTATTAAAGACTAAAAACCTTGCATGTGACATTGAAGGTAGCAAAATAGAAAGAATTAGTAGGTACTAACAAAGATTTGAAATGGTTGAAATTCATGATAATGCAGGAGAATGGTGGAAAGAGGATCTAATGGATTTGTTCAGGGGGTTAATTCGTTCTGGAGGAGATCCAAACGTTTCTGATGCTAATACCATTAACGGCCAACCTGGAGACTTTTATCCATGTTCTAAACCAGGTCAATGCTTTAATCATAGCTATTTCCAGAATAATTTTGTTTATTATTCAAATTTCAGGTTTTTATATATTTATTCCAATAGCTTACTTCTTGTTTTGATTAATTACCATCTGCAGGAACATTCAAACTAAATGTAGATGAGGGCAAGACTTATCTGCTCCGCATAATCAATGCCGCCATGCAAGACATTTTCTTCTTCTCCATTGCCGACCACAACTTCAGAGTCGTTGGATCAGATGCAAGTTACACCAAGCCATTCACTAGTGACCTTATGGCAATATCCCCTGGTCAAACTATCGATGTCCTGCTAGCAACCAACCAAAAACCTGATCACTATTACATGGCTGCTAAAGTACACAGTGGCTCCAATGGGGTAAGGATCAACAACTCCACTGCAACAGCAATTCTTCAATACAATGGAAACTACACTGCCTCCTCATCTCCATCATTTCCCAAGCTTCCTGACTTTAATGATACAACCGCAGCATTTAACTTCATTGGAAGATTTAGGAGTTTAGCAGATAAAGACCACCCCATCGATGTCCCATTGAAGATTAAGAAACATTTGTTTTTTACACTGTCTGTCAACAGTTTGCCTTGCCCCGCAAATCGGACATGTCAGGGCCCAAGGGGGGATAGACTAGCGGCCAGCATGAACAACATAAGCTTTGCAAGCCCAAGGATGGACATATTAGAAGCTTATTATTTCCATGCCAATGGGGTGTTTGGCAAAAATTTTCCCAGTTTCCCACCGTTGTTTTTCAACTTTACTGCTAGCCATTTGCCACGGTTCCTAGAGACATCGAAACAAGCGACAGAGGTGAAGGTGCTGGACTATAATACCACGGTAGAACTTGTTTTCCAGGGGACAAACTTGCTTGTTGGAACTGATCACCCAATGCACCTTCATGGAATTAGTTTCTATGTCGTGGGATGGGGTCGTGGAATTTTTGACAAGGAAAAGGACCCTTTGAACTACAATCTTGTTGATCCTCCTTTACAGAACACCGTTTCTGTCCCAGTCAACGGCTGGACTGCCATTAGATTCAAGGCACACAATCCCGGTATGTTCCTCTAATTGATTACTTTTTTTTTCTTTTATCAATATGAAAAAGCTAAAGGAGAAAAAAAAAAAAAAAAGAATGGAACATCTTCTTGGGAAGGAAGGGTTGATAATTATTAACCAAACCTGGTTTATAAGAAAGCATAGCCAGGGCCTAAATCTTTATTGAGATTTAATACATGAAAAACAAGTTCAAAAATTTAAAATAAAGTTAATTTATATAGTTTTATGATAATTAATTAAAATTTTATTAAGTGTAACCAAAATTCTTTTTTTTTTTTTTTGTTAATTCCTGTCTTAAATAGGAGTGTGGTTCGTGCACTGCCATTTCGAACGCCATGCAATATGGGGAATGGATACGGTATTCATAGTTAAAAATGGTAAAAGACGTAAACAACGAATGCTACCACGACCATCGGACATGCCTCCTTGTTAGAATAGTTGGGATATGGAAACACAATTTCTTTCATACGAGGCGGTTTAATGTTGTATCATCCAAGAGTTTTGCTGGTATGAAATAAATGATCAATGTCCTTAATTTTTTCATGAGTTTTAATTTCTACTCTCAAATTTATCTTGAATAATATAATAATATCTCAATTCAATAATTTTTCTTTCCTCTTTGTCTTCAACCATAAATAGAACCCATATCTAGTTAATTTTTCTATGAGAATTTTTTAATTAACTAAACTTAAAATGTTTGTTGTCATTTTCAAGGTAGTTCACTTAGTGTGTAGCCCTATCTGATTTTTGTTCACATTTAATACCTTCTAATTAGGTTTTTGAATTTTGACTCGAGTTCAAAAAATCAACTCATTCAATCTGAACCCCAACTCGATATAATTTATAATAAATTATATAAACCTAAACCTTAAAAGCAAGAAAAAAAATATTAGTAGAAGAAGTTAGAGAAGCATGTGTACTCCCGAAAGTCTAGAGTACCCGTATCGGGTACTAGCACGCTTTAGGTACATACTGAATACAGTTGGGTACGTTTCAAATTTTTTATCTAAGAATGGATACGGCTTGGCCAAATTTTGCACTAAAACTTAGCCATTTTATGTCCTATGCCATATCTGTCTTCATTATCGGTCTTTCCTTTTTTATTATTAGCTTGCATTCTTCAAGTCTTGTGCTCTAAACTACACCTAACTTGCGTGAAAAAGAATATCAACTAAACTAACTATCGTCGCATGGATTAACAAGAAGTCATTGTTCAGACAAGAGCTATTGTCCTTCTTTACTTCCTAACAGCCCTAGTCTTTAAATTTATTTAACAAGAAGAGTCATGTTGAACAATTTAAGCTCTGTATATGTTATATTGAAATTTGTATATTTTATCTTTTATGTTATGTTATCATGTTTTATCATATGAAATTTTAATTTTATATAAAATATTTTTTTATAATATTAATGTACTCATACCTTAGATCTTTAAAAATTGTCATATCCCATATGAAATTTTATACATAATATTTTTTATATTATATATTTTTTGATAATATTTTTTGATAATTTTATATATAATATTTTTTGACAATATTTTATCTTTTATGTTATGTTATCATGTTTTATCATATGAAATTTTAATTTTATATATAATATTTTTTAATAATATTAATGTACTCATACCTTAGATCTTTAAAAATTATCATATCCCATACCCGTATCTAGATCAGGTTTTGGTAGCGTACTCGTATCCATGCAACACTCAGTTGGAGAAAGGTAGAAGGAATTATGGTTCTCTTCATAGTTTTCGTAAACAAAAGTCCACCAAAAATCCATTCAAAATGGTTAAAGTAAAATTTTTTGGAATCATGGCAAAGTTGAAGATGTTTTCATTCCTAGCAAAAGAAGCAAAAATGGTCAAAAATTTGGCTTTGTTTGATTTTCGCAGGAGGATGCCAATAAAGAAATTGCTGAACTTAATGGCGCCTGGCTATTAGATTCTCACAAATGAGTAAACATGGCAAGATTTAAATGAAGAGATGCATCCTAGAAGAAAGTGATACTATGAAATGGGAATGTTAGTGGAAGGATCGATCAAATTTGTAATGTTGACGTAAGGGAGATAAACGGGGGAATTGATGTGAATAAGACAAACAAAGGCAAAAAGTAATATCAATATCAATGATGGCAAGATGATGATGGAGATAACTACCAACTTGTCAAATAAACATAATAGTTATGAGAGAAGTCTATCCAACTCACGATAACAAGATCAACAAAAGACATATGCAGATTTTGTTAATGGATGATGCTCGAGAAGAATCAAATAATAATCAAGAAACTCTGCTGGATAAGGGGACAAATTGCAGTGATAAAAGGAAAATCTATACGTGGTTTTTGAGGATGAACATTTGCATATTCTGGAAAGATGTGTGATGGGGAAGGCAAAAGGCTATTTTGATAGTTAGTGGCCTCGGGAATTTCCACCAGCAAGGTGACTTTGATACCGAAAGTAAGAGTTAGCTAGAAGTTTTTTTCTGATTGAATTTGAGAATTATGAGATCTTGCAGGAGATGAAAAATGATTACCACTGGCTTAAATAAAGGCTGTCAGATATAGAACCTTGGTCATCGAAGTTCATTCTTAATTATAGAAATACATGCTATGATATTCCCTTTATAGGCATGGAACGTGAATTCATTTCAAAATGTAGCTAGGTTGTGAGGTGGATCTTTAGTTATAAATGGTAATTCCCTGAAGTTTTATGATTTTAAAAGGAGTATTTTTCTTATCAAAATTGATCAACTTTCTAAGGTACATGAGTTAATCACTTAATTTGCAATGTGGTAATCTTGATTTTACAATTAGAGTATAGAATCCAAACTTAATCCAACCGAGATTTCATCATGGAAGGCCCATATACTCCGGAAATCAGATCCAACCTTCAAATGTATAATAATGTCAATGAAGCTATAAGTTAGGAATAAGGTTTCAGGGAAAATGATGGCTAAACGGGGAAGGAACCATTGCTGTTTTAGTTACAAGGGGACAATAATTCAACCATAATAAAGGAAAAGAGTGATTAAAGAGTGTCAGATAGTCAAGGGGCTAGCTGGAGATGTGGCAATGGAAATGCTAAGAAATAAAAGTCATAATAAAGAGTTGATGAGGCCTCCGACAGATGGGTAAGAAAATTTTCAAATAGCAACCTCAACCTCAATAAGATTGCCAATAGAGGTGGGCTAGCTCTTGAATTAGCCCAATCTGAAAGTGGGCCATCTCACATTAATAATAGCCTGGAGGTGGATGCTATTAGTTTGTCCAAATCGAAATGGTTAAATGATGATAGCCTTTCAGATGGACTTCAACAGACTAGTTCGCCATTTAAAGGTGTCATTCCTTCTAGTTGGAGTACTTATTAAGGAATATGGTTTCAATAAACCCACAGTAGGGCTTTCTTAGAAAATAAAAGGGTGAAGAATTTAGTTGACCTAAACGATGAAATCCTCAATAAAAGTTGCAAAGAAATAAAAAAGAAAGGGAATAAATAAGGAAGAAAGCAGATATTATTAAATGAGTTTACGTTGGAGGGTGACTTTAGAGATCTGAAGAAGATAATAGATGAACATGCTAAGGCAACATAAAATGCAGGCATTTAATTTTGTTTGAACATTTAAGTCAACTGTGTTCAATCTCTAATCTTTAATAGGAACACTTCTCCAGACCTCAAACCCTATCCTTCTAAGTCTCTAAACTTCTTAAAATCTCTTCAAAGTTTCAAAGTCTCAATAAACCATGAATAAGACAAAGGGTTCAAAAGATCAAATCACATCAAATTTGATTGTCAAACTTATCAAATCAAATGTAATCAATTCAAAATCAATTAGAAAAGTCAAAATTATGATATATGAATCAAAACTGAAAAAAATCAACTGTAGTTGAAATTAATTTGAAAAGTCAACTTTTAATCAGATTGATTGCAAAATCTAAGTAAGGCCTATATATATATATATATATATATATATATATAAGAGTTTAAATAGATTTTTTTTAACTTTTCCCTAGTAAATTCTATGATTAATTTTTTTAGGATTTTTACTTTATAAGAAATGTTCTTTAATCAAATTCTTAGAATTTTAAATTAAAAAGTGTAACTTTTTAGTTGGATTTTTCATTAATAGAAATATACTTTTTTAATTGGGCTTTATGTATAGAATTTTTAATTGATATTTAATATATAGAATTTCCAATTAAACTCCTTATAAGTAGGATTTAAACTTTTACATGTAGAATTTTCAATTAGACTTTTCATATATAGAATTTTTATTTTAACATCTATATATAGAATTTTCAATTATCATTTACATAGATTTTTCAATTAAAATTTTACACATAGAATTTTCAATTAAACCTTTCACATATTGGATTCGTAGATGACACCATTTCACTTATTAAAGGTGGAGTACGTTTTTCTGGCAATGTTTCCATTTCTCACTAACAATTCGCGATGACACCATTTTGTTCTTGGATGCCAAATAAGAGGTTATGAAAATATGAAAAAATTTTCACTTATTTTAACTATGTTCTAAATTGAAAATTAATTTTTACAAATTAACTTTGTGTCTTATTAGCTAAGGAGATGCATGAGCTAAATGGCTAGCATTGACTTGTGCATATAAAGTGGGGTTTTTTCCTTTCAAGTATTTGTAGAATGAGAAAAATTTCGACCAATTACAAATTGCTACGTATAAATTAAAATTTCTTTTAATTAAGAAATTATCAATTAAATTCTGCATCACTATGTGCAATTGATGACATCATAAATAGATATTTATCTTTAATTAAATTAAAATTAATTTAAAGTTTTATCTTTGATTAAATTAAAATTAATTTAAAGATAAATAAAAAAGTTTTATCTCTAATTAAATTAAAATTAATTTAAAAAGACATAAAAAATTTTTATCTCTAATTAAATTCAAATTAGTTTCGATATAAATAAAAGAGTTTTATCTCTAATTAAATTAAATTAATGAAGATAAATTTATTAAATAAGTTATATTCTTTAAGAACTCTTTTCTACTTGGCTCATTAGCACTATAAAAAAAGGTCACCACCAAAGCCATTCAACATAATGCACAAGCCTGAAGAGAAGAAGAAGAAGATTTTGAAGATCCAAGTCCTCTCAAAGTCTCAAGAAGTTTATCTCAAGAGCACGAAGAACGCTGCTTTCATTCTTCAAGAAGCTACTTTCCGATCTTGTTCCGGCAACAAAATAAAGATAAACTTTGTTTGTCAAGATCAAGTTTAGAAAACCTTTGAAGCAAATCTCATCGATTCAAGATCAAGTCTAAAGACTTTTGAATTAAAGTTTTTATTGAAGAAAAGAATCAAAGAATTTCTTTATTGTAAAGAACATCCATATATTGCAACTCAAGTCTGATAAATAAATTTGATTTATTTATCTCTAAATTTTCTTTGTCATTTTTCGACAGAAAATTTGTGCGTACAAATTTCTGGCATGCTTGGTGGGATGATCTCTGCCTTTCATCTCTTTTCTTCAAAATTCAAGTTATTAACTTACAATGGCTCCTAAGAAGAACCTTGTTAACAAACCAACTCTCAAATGTACTACTGCTGATCCTACAGTCTACCCCGCTTCATCAGCTAGCATTGATGTCACTACTAATCCCTACGGTATTAGGGCAAAGACCAAATCTCTTTTCTAAACTTTATGATCATACTTCTCCAGTGTTTAACCAAAATTCACTCCTTGAGACTTCTTTAAGTGAAGACTCAGAAGAACTTCATGTTGAACAACTTGATTTTGGATCAAGTCCAAACCACCAAAAATCATCCAAGCAGTAAGATAACGGCTCAGGTAATAGCTCCAAAACACCTTGTTCTCCAAAATCAAACTTTGGAGTAATGAATTTAATAACATTTGGCACCACATTGCATGAAGAACAAGTTGTAATTTTGGCAAAATCTGTCAAAACTCTCATAGCAAGTATTAGAGAAAAAGATGAACAGATTGCCTTCTTGATGAATAAAATGGTTACTTTCACTAGAAAGAGATCAATGGCCTCAGGTGAAAATAGTCAATCAAATTCTTAAAATGATATTAAGAACTTCAACCCTGAAGATGCCATGGAGTAAGGGCAAAAGATTAGTGAAGTGGTCACAACAAGTCAACTCAAAGATCTTATCAAAGAAGCTATCAAGGATCAAGTTGACAACGTTACTCAACCTTCATACATATATGCAAATCCATATTCTCCAAGGATCGATCATTTAAGGATACCTGAAAATTACCAACCTTCAAAGTTTCAGCAGTTCGATGGAAAAGAAAATCCATGCCAACATGTTGCGCATTTTGTGGAGACTTGTAATAATGCTGGAACTTATGGAGATCTTATGGTAAAACAATCTCTTCGATCTTTGAAAGGTAATGCTTTTGATTATTACACCAATCTTGAGCCTGGAACGATTGATAGCTGGGAACAATTGAGTGATAATTTCTCAATCGATTCTATAGCACTCGTCGCATCATCAGCATGATTGAGCTCACTAGCTCACACCAATGGAAGGATAAACTAGTAATAAATTACATCCATAGGTGGAGGACTTTAAGCCTTAACTACAAAGAAAGATTGTCTTAGTTCTTTGCCCTTGACATGTGCATACAAGGCATAAACTTGGGCTTACGTTACATTCTTCAAGGCATCAAACCTAAGACATTTAAAGAGTTGGCTACTCGTGCTCATGACATAGAGCTTAGTATGTCATCTTCTGAAAATCGAAAGCCTCATGTGCAAGAGCCAAAAAATGGCAAGGAAAAGCAAGACACTCGAAAATACGGTAAAACCTTTGCTAATAAAGGAGAAAGCAAACAATCGATAGCTATGGATACCAAGCCTCTTAAGATCTCTCCTAAGTCAAAACAAGTTCAAGAAGCAAAACCTACGCTTACCAAAAACAAAGGTAAAGCTAAAGTTACCTTGAAGGAAAGGCAAAAAAGGACGTACCCGTTCCCTGATTCTGATGTTGCTAGTATATTAGAAGAACTCTTAAAGACTAAGCTGATTCAGTTGCCAGAGATGAAATGACCTGAAGAAGCTAATAAAGTTAATGATCCCAACTATTACAAAGATCATCGATTAGTTAGCCATCCATGAAAAAATGTTTCATCTTGAAAGACAAAATCATGGCACTTTATGAAGAAGGGAAGATTAAATTTGACTAGGAAATAATGTCGACGAACATGGCGTCAATCACTATGGTTCCTCATTCCAATTTCTTGGATAGAACTATAAAGTTTGGATTTTTTGATCCCATCAAACTCCCTTCAAACACAAGTGCAATTGTGGATTTCTAAGTAAATAGAGGCAACCATCTGTTGCAAAAAGCAAAAGAGGATAACGATGGCTGGACATTAGTCACACGTCGAAGAAGTAAAAAGTAAATCTTTCAAAGCCTATGAGGGTCCCTATAAGTGCTAAGATGATCGAATGGCAATGTAAAGCTCCAAAGCCCAAAATGCCTCAAATAAAAATAAGTTCATCTAAGCATAAAAATTCGACTTAGAAAAGGTCACGAAAACTAGTCACTTTAAATGAATACGTGCCAGTCTAATTTAGAAATGAAGATTTGCTCCCTATGACTTGTTACAATATTGATGGTAATGAAGAATTTAAAGATGAAAACAACTTATATACGTCGCTATTGGAACTAGAGATCATTCTTGCAGCTTGAGCATTAGCTTCACTAATGAAGATCTACTGCTAGGATTCACTCATCATGATTGACCATTATTTATCTTAGGATTTGCTTGTGAACAAAAAGTCAACAGAATTTTAGTGGACAATGGTTCCGCAGTCAATATACTCCCTTTAAAGACAGTGAAGGAATTGAGAGTTCCTTTAGATGAAATAATGCAATGTCATCTAATGATTCAAGGATTCAACCAAGAGGGCAAGAGGGCAAAGTGCTTTTAAAAAGTTTATATTTCAACTTTTTATTAGAGACATGGAGTCCCATCCACTCTTTATTAATGCCAAAACAATATACAATATGTTGTTAGGACGACAGTGGATACATCAAAATGGTGTGGTCTCCTCCACTCTTCATCAATGTTTCAAGGATTACAGATATAGTCAAGTTAAGACGATCGTTGTTGATGCCAAACCATTTACTTCGACCGAGGCTCATTTTGTAGATGCTAAGTTTTATGTAGAGGGCACTTTTATTAAAGAAGCAATGACTACTCCCGTGAAAGAATTGAAGTAAAAAGAAAAAGACATTGTTCCTTCCACCAACGAAGATAAAATCAGTCAAGGTTAAAAGAATTTATCTCTTCCTCTCACTAACTTGGAAGAATCAATAATTCTTAAACCTCTTTTGAAAAAATATGTCAGGCCAATTAAACAATCTCTCTTCGAACATCAAAATCTTTTTTCCCATCGAGCTAGATGTTTGATCCTAATGCCTATAGACTACTTGTTAAAGTTGGATATAAGTAAAAAAATGTTGTTAAGTTGACAGAAAAGCCTAGCAATACAAAGTCTCGAAGTCCAATCAAAGTTTCTCAAGTCTAACAAACGAAAATTGATCATGTCAAAACATCTAAAAATGGACTCGGATTTTCTCCACTAAAATTGAAGATTCATAAAGAAGATTTAAGATATATAAATGTGAAGGAAATTCTTGAGGAGTAAAAAGATTCAATAAAGCCATTAAGACCTTCAGTGTTTAGTCATTTGGGAACACGTTCAATGTAGGTCTCAATGTTTGACCGTTTGAGCATTCAATTACCTCGAAGGTCAGTGTTTGAGCGATAGGTTCAAAATTTGATGAAACTTCTACAAGTGAGCCGATACCCATTCATGCAAGGCTTGAAAGTCTAAACTTTGAAAAAGACAGCCACAGTCGAAAAAGAAAATTCTCAACCTTTAATGAATCGAGGGATTTTCATAAAAAAATTTTTTCTCAAATAAAAAGACAAAGCAAATGGAAAGTAATAACTAGTGAAGTCTTGAAAGCTAAAAAGAATACACTGGTGATAACCAAGCAAGATGCATCTTCAAAGAAAAAAAGCTTGAAGAAATAAAAATAGTAACTTCACATTACATATCTATAAAGGAAGCTGATGAAAAACCACAGGAAAAAGATGCTCAAGAAGCCCCTTCATCATTTGAAAAAGGAAATCAAGCTACTATTGATGAGCTAAAAGAGGTTAACATTGGTACTTGTGAAGATCCATGTCTAATTTTTGTTAGTGTTTGTTTGTCTCCAGAAGAAGAAAAAGCTTATCTTGACCTTCTAATTGAGTATAAAGACATCTTTGGTTGGACCTATAAAGAAATTCTAGGACTTGATCCAAAAATAGCTATGCATCATATGGGTGTCAACAAGACTATCAAACCTATCAAACAAGCTCAACGACGTTTTCATCCTGACTTGATTCCTCAAATTGAAGTTGAAGTAAACAAGTTTATTGAAGCTAGCTTTATTAGAGAAGTCAAGTACCCTACTTGGATATCAAACATTATTCCAATAAGAAAGAAAAACAGCCAACTTTGAATTTGTGTAGACTTTCGAGATTTAAACAGTGCTTGCCCAAAAAATGATTTTCCCCTTCCTCTAACTGAGATAATAGTGGATGCTACAACTAGTAATGAGGCTTTATCTTTTATGGTTAGGTCATCTAGTTATAATCAGATTCCCATGGCTCTAAAGGATGAAGAACTTACTGCATTTCAAACTCCAAAAGGAATATATTGTTGTAAAGTTATCCCTTTTTGGGTTAAAAATGCTGGTGCTACATATCAAAGAGCAATGCAAAACATCTTCGATGATATGCTTTACAAAAATGTCGAGTGCTATATGGATAACTTGGTTGTGAAGTCAAAGAAAAAGGCAAATCATTTTACTGATCTCCGCCAAGTGTTTGAAAGATTATGCAGGTACCAATTAAAAATAAATCCACTAAAGTGTTGCTTTTGGCATGTCTTCAGGCAAGTTTCTAGGGTTCATTGTGTGACATCATGGAATTGAGACTGATCAGTCAAAGATAGATGCGATCATGAAAATGCCAGAACCATGTAATCTCTATGAACTCAAAAGTTTACAAGGAAGATTAGCATATATTCGACGCTTCATATCAAACTTGGCAGGTCGATATCAACCATTCAATCGGTTGATGAAGAAATATATTCCTTTTGTTTAGGATAAAGCTTATAGTAGTGCTTTTAAAAGCATTAAGGCCTATTTGTTAAGGTCGCCTATTTTAAAAGCACCCATACCAGGAAAACCTTTTATCCTTTATATTGCTGCATAAGAACGTTCTTTATGAGCATTATTAGCATAAGAAAATGATGAAGGAAAAGAAAATGCACTCTACTATCTCAGTAGAACTCTTAATAGTGCTGAGTTAAATTATTCTCTTATTGAAAAGACTTGTTTGGCATTAATGTTCGCTGTTAAAAAGTTAAGGCATTATTTGCAAGCTCACACTGTCTATTTGATATCCCGAGTAGATCCTCTTAAGTATCTCATATCCAGGGCTGTACTTAATGAAAGATTGGCAAAATAAGCTCTCTTGCTACAAGAGTTTGATATCACTTATGTTTCACAAAAGGCTGTCAAAGGATAAGTATTGGCTGATTTTCTAGCAAACCATCCTATTATAGATGATTGGGAATTCTCTAAAGATCTTTCCGATGAGGATTTTTTTTATCAAAATTCCCAGGCAATAAAAGTTGTTCTTTGATAGAGCTGCACAGTAAGATGGAGCTGGAGCGAGTATTATCTTTGTCACTCCAGAAGGTGATGTGTTGTCTTACGCATTCACTCTCACTAAATATTATTCCAATAATGTAGCAGAATACCAAGCTCTGATCATTAGATTGGAAATCGTAATTAATATGAAAGTCACCTAACTTAAGTGTATGAAGATTCTAAATTGATTATCAACCAACTTCTTTAACTTTATGAAGTAAAGAAACTAGAGCTTTTTCCATATGTTAACTATGTGAAGAAACTCTTAAAATGGTTTAACAAAGTGAACTTAGAACACGTGCCAAGAAAAAAAATAGATAAGCTGATTCTCTGGCCAATTTGGCATCATCTTTTGTATTACCAAGTGCTAAAGTAAAGGTTCCTTTGTGTAAACGATGGGTTTTGCCATCAATTATTGTTAAATCCAACATTGTTTTAGTTTGTGAAATTGAGAAAAAAGATTAGAGGCAGCCGTTATCTAGAGTATGGTAAACTACCCAGCGATCTACAACATAAAACAAAAGTGAAACATCGAGCTCTTCGATTTATTTACTTCAAGGGTACACTTTATCGTTGTTCTTTTGATGAAGTCTTTCTTCGATGTTTAAGAGAAGATGAAGCATCTAAAGCTCTACAAGAAGCTCATTTTGGAGTTTGTGGTTCACATCAATCTGGAGCTAAGTTGCACTTTCAAATTAAAAGAATGGGATCCTATTGGCCTATAATGGTAAAAGACAGCATGGACTATGCTAATAAGTGCCAAGCTTGTCAGTTTCATGCTAAATTTATCTATCAACCTCCTGAGCCATTGTATCCAACAGTCACATCTTGGCCATTTGATGGCTGGGGACTTGACTTGGTAGAGCCCTTACCTCAGAGTTCGATGGGGCATATGTATGTACTTGCAGCTACAGATTACTTTTCAAAGTGGGCAGAAACGACACCTTACAAAGAAGTGAAGAAAGAAACTGTTGCAACTTTCATTCACACTAATATCATTTATCGGTATGGCACACCATGATACATCATGACTAATAATGGGAAGCAGTTTGACATGAGCAAATTATATGCACAGTTTGACTTCAAGCAATACCATTCTTCAATGCACCATGCTCTAGCAAATGGATTGGTAAAAGCTTTTAACAAGACTTTATGCAATCTTCTCAATAAAGTTGTTAACCGTTCAAAGAAAGATTGGCATGAAAGAATAAAAGAAACTTTGTGGGCTTATCTTACTGCATATCGCACACCAAATCAAGCTACTCCATATTCGCTTGTTGACGGTGTAGAAGCTATTCTACTGCTTGAACAGCAAATTCCATCATTAAAGATTGTAATTTGAGAAAGTCTTGCTGATGAAGACAATGTGCGTCTACGCTTGGAGGAATTAGAAGCCCTAGATGAGAAAAGATTGGAAGCATAACAATGCTTAGAATGTTATCAAGCTCAAATGTCCAAAGCTTTTAACGAAAAAGTTAAGCCACGATCATTTCAGGTTAGAGACTTAGTCTTTGCTGTGAGAAGACCTATAAATACCACACATCGCATGGGTAACAAGTTATTTTCAAAATGGGATAAACCATATGTTGTTCGAGAAGTCTATAACAATGATGCATGCAAGATTGTTAATCAAGATGGTGTTAATGTTGCACCGATCAATGGCAAGTTTTTAAAGCGATACTATGCTTAAAACATGATGCTCCTAAGCACAAGCTTAAATTGTTCTTCCAAAAAATGTTGCTCCTAAGCATGAGCTTAAATTGCAGATTAAAAACAAAGAAAGAGAAAATGCTCGTTAAGTTGAAAATCCCTTATGGGATAACTTAGGCAAAAGTTAGAGCATAAAAAATAAATATATAAAATATATGAACAACGTTATGACTTGATCCTTTAAAGGTACGTAGGTAGCTTGGTTTCATTGCCAAGTTTAGTCAACAACAAAAATAATAATAATGTTCAAGTTGGTTTATACATACCGAATATGGGTTCATCGACAAAGAGAGGTGATCTATTTTAATGTCTTCGTCTTCCTTGAAAAGAATGACAAGATAATATTAGGGGTCTTTGAAATATAATATCATGACTCTACAAAAGAATAGAAGTTTGAAAAACCAATTATGAAGTCCCACTGCTAAGTAACTTCCATGGTAATGTGAATGTATATACATGGATATTACTGTGAGCAACAACGTCTCTTTGTTATTTGCTAACCAAAAAGCAAAGCATACAAATTCTTTAATAAGTATATCCTGAATGCATCCTATTTGGTTTATGATCTTGTTCATCTTTCATAACCTGACATAGAGGAATGAAAATAAATGTGTAACTTCAATTGGTTCATGTTCGCTTGGAGCTTCTTCATCCTTTGAGTCAAGCCGACTTCAAGAATAATAGATCAGATGATCATATTATAGAAAAATATACCTACAACCAAGATCAGTGATTGAGAATGCAAAGCTAGATTTCGACAAGAAAAAAATTACAACAAAAACTTATTTGAAGGTAGTGGTTCCTCATTAATGTATAATGATGCATATATAGCACCATATATATTAATTATCATACTTGTCTTGATCATAAATGTATAATGATACAAAAACATCATGTATGATAGCTGTCATACTTGTTTTGATCATGAAGATCTAATGATGTCAACAGCATCACATATGTTGGCAATTTTGCTTGTTTCGAGGAATGTTAAACTTGATCGAATTTGTGGTCTTATCATAAAGATCGAACTTAAACGTTTCAAACTTGATCGGATTTGTGGTCTTGAATAAAGATTATTGTGGACATCTTACTTTTATAAATTTTTCAAAGAAAATAAATAAATAAATAAAGTTCAAGTTGATTTATATTTACCATATATGAGATTGTTGGTAAAGAGATGTAATCCTTTTTCAGTGTCTTCGTCTTACTTGGAAAGTATGGCAACTAGTCATTGACATACACAAGGATGACCTTACAAGAGAAAAAATGTCATAATAAATAAAGAATAAAAATTCTTTATTTATCTTTAAAAAAAACTTGAAAGATAATTGGCGCATGGTTCTTGATGCAATTAATGCAAACATCATGAGATATATATATATATATATAATGCATGATTTGGAATTCTTTAGACAAGTGGCATAACATGCTAGGTGTCTTGGTGGTTAGTGATCAAGCATACAAATCAATGTAGGCTTTCATGATCAAGCATGTGTGTCATGCATGACTTCTTGTTTAGCTGTTTTCTTTATTCTGATTTCCTTAGCGGGCTACCAGTCGAATGTTTAGTTATGATTTGTGAAGAATTAGTTGCACGAAAAGAGAATTAGATTACAAGGTTTTTTTTTTTTAAAAAAAAAAAGGGAAAGTCGAAGTTAATGAAGGTAGAAAAACCTTTTACCTCGCTCTTGAAGACATCTTGATTTGGAATTAAAAAGAAAATTAGGTGGAGAGGTGTTGCTTTTACAGGAAAAATAACATAGTTCCAATAAGACTAAGATTAACCTTTAAAAAAAAATTGTTAAATCCTAGTTGAGCTAGTTTGAAAATCCCAGTTGAATTTGGAATAGGCTTTAGACTAAATTTGATTGGAATTTGTCTTGGGATAAATAAAAAATTCTATCTTTGTCTCCAAATTTTCCTACTTATGGTGAAAATTGAAGTTGTCAATTTTTTTTAAAACAATGCAAAGACACAAATAGATTTCGGCATAAAAATTAAATTGAATTTCAAGACTTGCTTACTTGCTACTCAAAAAAAAAATTCTATACATAATCAAGTTTTGAGAGGCATTTGTAGAAGGAGAAAAATTTCGACCAATCACAAATTACCACGTGTAAATTAAAATTTCTTTTAATTAAAAAATTATCAATTAAATTTTGAATCACCATGTGCAATTGATGATATCATAAATAGATATTTATCTTTAATTAAATTAAAATTAATTTTAATTTTTATCTCTGATTAAATTAAAATTAATGTAACGATAAATAAAAGAGTTTTATCTCTAATTAAATTAAAATTAATTTAAGGATAAATAAAAAGGTTTAATCTCTAATTAAATTCAAATTAGTTTAGAGATAAATAAAAGAGTTTTATCTCTAATTAAATTAAATTAATTAAGAGATGATTAATCAAGATAAATTTATTAAAGAAGTTATATTTTTTAAGAACTCTTTTCTACTTGGTTCATTGTTATTATAAAAAGGGGTCTCTACTAAAGTCATTCAACATAATTCACAAGCTTGAAAAGAAGAAGAAAATTTTGAAGATTCAAGTCCTCTCAAAGTCTCAAGAAGTTTCTCTCAAGAACATGAAGAACGTTGCTTTCATTCTTCAAGAAGCTGCTCTCCGATCCTATTCTGGCAACAGAAAGGAAATAAATTCTGTTTGTTAAGATCAAGTCTAGAAGACCCTTGAAATGGATCTCATGATTCAAGATCAAGTCTAAAGACTCTTGAATCAAAGTTTTTATTGAAGAAAAGAATCAAAGGATTTCTTTGTTGTAAAGAACATCCAGAGATTGCAACTCAAGTCTGATAAATAAATTTCATTTATTTGTCTCCAAATTTTCTTTGTCATATTTTCGACACGAAATTTATGTGTACAGAATCTTAAGGTTCCCATAGGCATGAATTCAAGAATAGTATTACTATGGATCCTATTATAAGAAGATGCCAGGTTAGACTTGCTATGTGCAAGAGAAAATACCTATCCTTTGGGTCTTGCTGACATTAATTAATTATGTTTTGTCTACTATACTTATGTATTTTATATCTATCTTTAAAGCTCTGAGAGGTTTGATGATGTGGATTAATTAGATCCAAAAGAATGATGATGTGAAGATGAAAATGTCCAAAGTCTCATAGGCCAAGGTCTGAAGATTGAAGAGGAATAATGGTCTCAGCATTTATAATTAGGAATTGAAAATTTTACCACTTATTGCCAAATAGTAGTAGAGATATGCTATTGATGATAGTTCTTTATGGAGAAAAATTATTTAAGCCAAATATAGTGTCAATAGTAAAAAATGGATCCCATGTAGCAAAAATAAGAGGAAAATGTCAGTGATATGGAGAGAAGAAATATTGGCTAGAACTGATCAAAGATTTAAAAGCTTTGTGGGGAAAGAGTGTTTTAAATGTTTAGTCAGGAATAGCTATGATACTTGGTTTTGGTTTGACAAAGCGGAAGTAGATAAATCCTTTAAATAGCTTTTTCCAAAACTCTTTAAAATAGCTAATAATTAGAATGCTAAGGTGCTTGAATATGGTGGTGCAGAATAGTTTTGATCACTTAGCTTGGAATAGTTTTTTTTTTTTTTTTCAAGATCTCTATTGGAAAGAAAACATATCTAGATCATGGAGCTTAATGGTTACATTCAAAGGATTAAACCAGTTCCATTAAGGAATGACAAAATTATTTAGGAATTTGATATACACGGTTTATTTTTTATAAAAAAAATTATCATTAAAGCTTGATTATTGTCGTAATAAATCTAAAGATTTTGATTGGTGCAAATTATGGAAAGTTAATATTCCCTTAAAAGTATAATGCTTATTACGGTTGTATGTTTTTAACAGATTACCTATTAAAGCCTTTTTAGTAAGTCAAGGTTTGCCTATCCCATAATCTAAAAATGCTATCTCTAATGCTATGTTGAAGAGAAAGACATTGAACATTTCTTTTTTTGATTATGAATAAATATATCAATTCTGGTGTTGTCTTATGTCATAGTGGAATATTATATGATGCCCTTTTTCTTCTCTTTATCTTTTTTTTGGCTATTTGGAATTTTTTTTACTTATTTAAAATACTTGTGGTTAGCTTCATGGTTTGCTTTATGGTCTTTATGGTTGATTAGGAATCAAAAAGTGTTTAATAATAAAAGTTACTCCTTGGATAAGATGATGCTTATCATGAAATTTCATTCATTTAGTCAGGACAAAGTAGAAAATATTGAATGTATTATCGATGAGTCAATGTGATGGCTTAATCCTAAGGGATGTGTTTCATATTCATCGGTAACATATGGCAAAAGTGAATTAGCCTGGTCTCATCCTCAGATTTGATTTCTTAAGTTTAACATAGATGGGTCATCTCAAGGTAAACCTTAACTTGCAGGATGTGAGGGGTGTTATGAGATCATAATGGTAATATGGTGGAAATACTCAGTTATTCACTTTAAGTGTGGGAATTAAATGAAGCTAAACTATAAGCCATTGAATATGCACTAGATATTGCAGAGAATTCTAGAAAATGTCATACTATAGGTCTAGTAATAGAATCAGACTCCTTTACTACAGTTGATTAGTGATGTAATTTTGAAAATTTTTGAAGGCTATGAAAAACTTCCAACAGAATTAATGACTCGCTTATCAATATAAAGCATATGGAATAGGTAAAAATATCTGGATCCATTAACTATATGGTAGATTCATTAGCAAAAGCAGGCATAGATAGAAATGATAAATTCATTGCTTGGTGGTAACAAAGTAGTCTAAGTATTTGTTTTCTATAGATTAGATTATGAAATTTCTAGTTATGCCATGTCTGTATTTTAAGATGATGATTGTAATGTTTTGTTTTAGTTCCCTTTGATCCCTTTGAAGGAATCGTATCCCGATTGAGTCCAACCTTATGCATATATTGTATTTCAAAAATCAACAAAATAACATAAAAAATAGTGTAAGATGCAAACATAGAAGCGGTTAGACTTCTCTATAGATTTTTAAAGAGGGAATTAGGTGTATATAAATCATACTAATATTTAACGAAATTTAATTACTCATCTGATGAGGGATTACTCAGTTTTAGATATTGTAATCTGGAGTTAAATCAATTCTTGTAGACACCTGATGAGTGGCGATAAAGGCTCCTAAAAAGATCTCCAAGATCGCAAGTAGTACACGCATCCTGCCTCTAATAGTGATCCACAAAAATGGAAGTTAGAACCTTTTCTAGGCCTAGTGATTCTTTAATGCTAGCCAGAAGGCTAATTAGGCCTTAACCAAATGCTATGTAAGCATATCTCCTTTTTTCACACAATTGAAAATGCTTCTAGGATAGTGTTTACACCAAAAGAGAGGAAAGAATAATCTCGTAAGGAGGTCCAAAATGGCAACAATTGTGTTTTACAGTCCCTTGGGCGATAACTATTCACTGTTAGTTGAGAGAATTATTTTTTTCTCAACTTCTTGATTACCAATAAAAGTGTTTAGATTCATCAATCTGACTCTTTACTTAGCCAATCACCTTAATCTCATAAAAGGAATACTTTAATCAAGCACAAAGACCTTACTTACGTGAACTTTTTCACCTTAAGTCATTTAGATTGATTATGATATGATAGCTAAACCATGCACATCTAAATAGGCATGTAAGCCTTTGGCCAAGCATGATGAATGGCTTCAAAACCTAAGCCAAGTGCGCCATAAGTAAGTCAACTAGAATAGGTTTCCAAGGAAGTTTAATTACTGAATTAAACTTTTATTTATCTTATGAATAAACCACATTTAATTTGTTTTATCTAATATAATTATCTTATAATTATAAAATACAAGATAAATAATAAGAAACAAATTTGGCTAAGTAATTTAACCTAAAGAAGAGTTTAATTCATAATAAAACTTTCACTCTAGGTGAAACTTTATCTTCACCAAGACAAGAATTAATCGCTTAGACATGGTATGTCCTAATTTAGACATTATCTGGATAAGATAATCTTATCCACTATGTCTTAAAAAAATAATAAAAAATAACTTAGATTTCATAAATCTAATTTTATGTCTTAACCAAGTCTTAATTAAACTATTTATTTAAGTCTTCCTATTAATTTACCTTTTATTTAATCAAGTCAAATTTAATTAAATCCCAAATTTAATTCAACAAATTTATCTTATTGTGTATGAGCTATTAGCTTCCCATCATATTGGCAATAAACATAATTAATCTTATTAATCATGTTTATAGATCAAGAGCAAGATCTAGCAACCTATCATGACTACCCAAATGTTGAAAAGTCAATGTGACCTCATTGAAACCTTTCCGTAAGCAACCTATTAGTGTAACACGGTCCTTTCATTAAAAATCCCAGAATGAGCATAAGCATGATTTAGTGTCTATTCATGCTTCAGTCCATGTTAGTTCTCTCAACTCATGTTTAATTATCATAAATCTATGAGGAAAGATTCCACATAATTCATTGTGCTCTAGCCAGAGACTTTATTAATCCAATTAACTGTAGTTAAGATCATTCGAAATACGTCTCCAATGTCACTAGGATTGGTGAATCCTTTCTAAATCACTTATCTAACTACAATATGCTTCATTTCATACCCAAAACCACTCTACATTTGATATCCATCTTTGTGGGCCTAGTTGCGATGATCTTTAAATATGACACTCCCCATATGAAATGACCTGGTATCAAAAGTCTAAGGACTATTTACACAACTATTACATGCAAACATATTCCATAAACACTTGAGTGACTAATACCAAATGGAGTTCTCATGCGGCCCATTGTCAATAAACTTGTTTCCATAAAACAAACACCCTCATGCCATCCCAGGTATCTGATATACTTCAACTTGTGAAATCAGTCGCTTACTTCATAAGTAAGAAAGCATAACATGTGTTGGTCTTTAAACATAACCAGTGGCCCATCTTAACAATAAGATGACCAAGAATGCTTCAAGACTTGGCTTTGATGCATAAGGATTTCATAATTGCAACACTTTGCAATTCCTTTGCGAGGCCTTTTAAGCTCGATGGGCGTTATCCAATTAGTGGTTCCATGATAGTCAATCATACTGCTAACATGAAAGAAAACCTTGTGTTACTTAAGCTAGTAACTCGTACGCAGTTAATTAACTGTATATCCTATGTCTCAGTTTTATTGGTTCAAGGGCATACATTAACACCCTCGTTGAGAACTTCACAGTGGGTCTTTGTACTCCATTCTTTATAAAAAAATTATGGCTCAACAACAACAACAACAACAACAACAACAA
>JBBYHK010371490.1:0-24026 GCA_038382065.1 Adansonia grandidieri | reverse complement strand
AAAACTTTTCTTGCAAATCTAAAGCATCAATATCGTGTATCCCAATGAGGAGAAAATGATTGTAGCACCCACAACAAGTAGAATGGAGATTATTACGAGTATCAAAGTTTGTCTCATTTCATAAATGAACTTTTGTTATAAGGAAAATGGTGGAAGGAAAAGCTTTTCTTACAAATCCAAAGCATCAATATTGTGTATCCCTATGAAGAGAACATGGCTACAGCGCTAATAACAAAAATCGTAGAGATTATTATGAGTTTCCAAATTTATCTAATTTCATGAATAAACTTTGGTTATAGGGAAAATGTTGGAAAAAAAAGCTTTTCTTGCAAATCCAAAGCATCAATATGGTTTATCCCAATGAGGAGAACTTGATTGTAATGCCCATAACAAAAAGAATAGAGATTATTATGAGTATCCAAGCTTCATTTCATAGATGAACATTGATTATAACCAAAATGGTGGAAAGAAAAGCTTTTCTTGCAAATCCAAAGCATCAATATCATGTATTCTAATGAAGAGAACATGATTGTAGCATCAATAACAAAAAGAATGGAGATTATTATGAATATCCAAGTTTGTCTCATCTCACGAATAAACTTTGATTATAAGGAAAATGGAGGAAAGAAAAGCTTTTCTTGCAAATCCAAAGCATTAATATCATGTATCCCAATGAGGAAAACATGATTGTCATGCCCATAACAAATAGGATGGAGATTATTATGAGTATCCAAGTTTGTTACCTTTCATGGATGAACTTTGACTGTAAGGAAAAAGGTAGAAAGAAAAGCTTTTCCTGCAAATCTGAAGCATCAATATCTCGTATCCCAATAAAGAGAACCTGATTATAGCACCAATAACAAAATGAATGGAGATTATTATGAGTATCCAAGTTTGTCCAATTTCACGGATAAACTTTGATTATAAGGAAAATGGTGGAAAGAAAAGCTTTTCTTACAAATCCAAAGCATCAATATCGTGTATCCCAATGAGGAGAACATGATCGTATAGCCCAAAACAAAAAGAATGGATATTATTATGAGTATCCAAGTTTGTCTCATTTCACGGATCAACTTTCATTATAAGGAAAATGGTGGAAAGAAAATCTTTTCTTGCAAATGCAAAGCATTAATATCGTGTATCCCAATGAAGAGAACATGATTATTGTGCCAACAACAAAAGAATGAAATTATTATGAGTATGCAAATTTATCTAATTTCACGGATGAACTTTGATTATAAGGAAACGGGTGGAAAGAAAAGCTTTTCTTACAAATCCAAAGCACCAAAATCATGTATCCTAATGAAGAGAACATGATTGTAGTGCCCATAATAAGAAGAATGGAAATTATTTCGAGTATCCATATTTATTTCATTTTATGGATGATTAGCAAGTACAAGGAAAGTGATGGAAGGAAAAGCTTTTCTTACAAAATCAAAGCATGAATATCATGTATCCAAATGTGGAGAACATGATTGTAGAGCCAAATCACAAAAAGAATGGAGATTGTAATAAGATCTAAGTTTATCCCGTTTCATGGATGAACTTTGATTATAAGGAAAATGGTGGAAAGAAAAGCTTTTCTTGCAAATCCAAAGCATCAATATCATGTATCCCAACGAAGAGTATGACTATAGCACAATAACAAAAATAATAGAGATTGTTATGAGTATCCAAGTTTGTTTAATTTCATGGATGAACTTTGATTATAGGGAAAATGATGGAAAGAAATCGTGTATCCCAATAAAGAAAACATGATTGTAGCACCGATAACAAAAATAATAGAGATTATTATGAGTATCCAATTTGTTTAATTTCATGGATGAACTTTGATTATAAGGAAAATGGTGGAAGGAAATGCTTTTCTTGTAAATCCAAAGCATCAATATCGTGTATCCCAATAAGGAGAATATGATTATGGTGCCCATAATATAAAGACTGAAGATTATAACTAGTATCCAAGTTTGTCTCATTTCATGGATGATCAGTAATTACAAGGAAAGTGATGGAAGGAAAAGCTTTTCTTTATATTGTATGTCCCAATATGGAGAACATGATTGCAATGCCCAATCACAAAAAGAACGGCGATTGTGAGAATCCAAGTTTATCCCATTTCATGGAAGAACTTTGATTATAAAGAAAATGGTGGAAAGAAAAGTGTTTCCTGCAAATCTAAAGCGTCAATATCATATATCCCATTAAGGAAAACATGATTATAGTGCCCACAACAAAAAGAATGGAGATTATTATGAGTATCCAAGTTTGTCTCATTTCATCGATAAAGTTTGATTATAAGGAAAATATTGGAAGCAAACACTTTTCTTCCAAATCCAAGGCATCAATATCATCTATGCCAATAAAGAGAACGTCATTATAGTGCCAAAAACAAAAGGAATGGAGATTATTATGAGTATCCAAGTTTGTCTCATTTCACAGATGAACTTTAATAATAAGGAAAATGGTGGAAAGAAATGTTTTTCTAGCTAATCCAAAGCGACATGATTGTAGTGCCCAAAACAAAAAGAATGGAGATTATTACGAGTAGCCAAGTTTGTCCCATTTCATGGATGATTAGTAATTAAAAGGATAGTGATGGAAAAAAAGCATTTCTTGCAAATCCAAAGCATCAATATCATGTATCCTAATGTGGAGAACGTGATTGTAGAGAATGGAAATTGTTTTGAGAATCCAAGTTTGTCCCATGTCATGGATGTACTTTGATTATAAGGAAAATGGCTCAAAGGAAAGCTTTTTTGGCAAATCCAAAGCGTCAATATCGTGTATCCCAATAAGGAGAACATGATTATAGTGCCCATAACAAAAGGAATGGAGATTATTAGGAGTATCCAAGTTTATCTCATTTCATGGATGAACTTTGATTGTAAGGAAAATGATAGAAAGAAAATTCTTTTCTTGCAAATTAAAAGCATCAATATCATGTATCCTAATAAAAAGAACATAATTGTAGCGCCAATAACAAAAATAACAGAGATTATTATAAGTATCCAAGTTTGTTTAATTTCACAGATGAACTTTGACTATGAGAGAAATGGTGGAAAGAAAAGCTTTTCTTGTAAATCCAAGGCATCAATACCATGTATCCCAATGAGGAGAACATGATTGTTGTGCCCATTATATAAAGAATGGAGATTATTATGAGTATCCAATTTTATCTCATTTCATGGATAATTAGTAATTACAAGGAAAGTGATGGAAGGAAACACTTTACTTTCAAATCCAAGCATTAATATCGTGCGATTGTAATACCCAATCACAAAAAGAATGGAGATTGTTATGAGAATCCAAGTTTGTCCCATTTCATAGATAAACTTTGATTATAAGGAAAATGGTTAAAAGAAAAGCTTTTTTTTGTAAATCCAAAGCATCCATATCATGTATCCAAACGAAGAGAACATAATTGTAGTGCCAATACTAAAAAGAATAGAGATTATTTTGAGTGTCCAAGTTTGTCTAATTTCATGGATGAACTTTGATTATAAAGAAAATGGTGAAAAGAAAACTTTTCTTGCAAATCCAAAGCATCAATGTCATGTATTCCAATGAGGAGAACATGATTGTAGCGCCCACAACAAAAAGAATGGAGATTATTATGAGTATCCAAGCTTGTCTAATTTCATGGATGAACTCTGATTATAAGGAAAATAGTGGAAAGAAAAGCTTTTCTTGCAAACCCAAAGCATCAATATTGCGTATTCCAACGAGGAGAACAAGATTGCAGTGCCCATAACAAAAAGAATATGGATTATTACGAGTATCTAAGTTTGTCTCATTTCATGGATAAAAATTGATTATAACAAAAATGGTGGAAGAAAAAGCTTTTCTTGAAAATCCAAAGCATTAATAACGTGTATCCTAAAGCAGAGAACATGATTATAGTGCAATAACAAAAGAAATAGAGATTATTATGAGTATCCAAGTTTGTTGCATTTCATTGATGAACTTTAATAATAAGGAAAATGGTGGAAAGTAAAGCTTTTCTTGCTAATCCAAAGCATCAATATCGTGTATCCCAATGAAGAGAACATGATTTTAGCGCTCAAAACAAAAAGAATGGAGATAATTACAAGTATCCAAGTTTGTCTCATTTTATGGATGATCAGTAATTACAAGGACAGTGATAGAAAGAAAAGCTTTTCTTGCAAATCCAAAGCATCAATGTCGTGTATCCCTATTTGGAGAATATGATTGTAATGCCCAATCACAAAAGAATGGAGGTTGTTATGGGAATCTAAGTTTGTCCCATTTCACAGATGTACTATGATTGTAAGGAAAATGGTTGAAAGGAAAGCTTTTCTTGTAAATCCAAAGTGTCAATATCGTGTATCCCAATGAGGAGAACATGATTGTAGTGCCCATAAAAAAAGAATGGAGATTTTTAGGAGTATCCAAGTTTGTCTCATTTCATGGATGAACTTTGATTATAAGGAAAATGATGGGAAGAAAAGCTTTTCTTACAAATCCAAAGCATCAATATCGTGTATCCTAATAAAGAGAACATGATTGTAGTGCCAATAACAAAAAGAAGGGGGATTGTTATGAGAATCCAAGTTTCTTTAATTTCATGGATGAACTTTGATTATAAGGAAAATGGTGGACAAATCCAAAGCATCAATATTGCATATCCCAATGAGGAGAACATGATTGTAGTACCCATAATATAAAGAATGGAGATTATTTTGAGTATCCAAGTTTCTCTCATTTCATGGATGACTAGTAATTACAAGGAATATGATGAAAGGAAAAGCTTTTCTTTTGATTCCAAAGCGTCAATATCGTGTGTCCCAATGAGGAGAACATGATTGTAGTACCCAATCACAAAAAGAATGGAGATTGTTATGAGAATCCACGTTTGTCCTATTTCATGAAAGAACTTTGATTATAAGGAAAATGGTAGAAAGAAAATGTTTTCTTGCAAATCCACAGCATCAATATCGTGCATTCAATGAGGAGAACATGATTATAGTGCCCATAACAAAATGAATGGAGATTGTTACGAGTATCCAAGTTTGTCTCATTTCATGGATAGACTTTGATTATAAGGAAAATGTTGGAAACAAAAACTTTTTTTGCAAATCCAAAGCATCAATATCGTGTATTCTAATGTAGAGAATGTGATTATGGTGTGAACAACAAAAGGAATGGAGATTATTACGAGTATCCAAGTTTGTCTAATTTCACAAATGAACTTTGATTATAAGGAAAATGATGGAAAGAAAAGCTTTTCTTGCAAATCCAAAGCATCAATATCGTGCATCCTAATGAAGAGAACATGATTATAGCACCCAAAACAAAAAAAATGGAGCTTATTACAAGTATCCAAGTTTGTCTCATTTCATGGGTGATTAGTATTTACAAGGATAGTGATGGAAAGAAAAGCTTTTCTTGCAAATCCAAAGCATAATATCTTGTATCCCAACGTGGAGAATATGATTGTAGTGCCCAATAGCAAAAGAATGGAGATTGTTTTGAGAATCCATGTTTGTCCTATCTCACGGATGTACTTTGATTATAAGGAAAATGGTTGAAGAAAAAGCTTTTCTTGCTAATCCAAAGCATTAATATCGTGTATCCCAATGAGGAGAACATGACTGTAGTGCCCATAAAAAAAGAATAGAGGTTATTAGGAGTATCCAAGTTTATGTTATTTCATGGATGAACTTTGATTATAAGCAAAATGATGGAAAGAAAAGCTTTTCCTGCAAATCTAAAGCATCAATATCATGCATCCCAATGAAGAGAACATGATTGTAGCGCCAATAACAAAAATAATAAAGATTATTATGAGTGCACAAATTTGTTTAATTTCACGGATGAGCTTTGACTGTAAGGAAAATGGTGAAAAGAAAAAGCTTTTCTTGTAAATCCAAAGCATCAATATTGTGTACCCCAATGAAGAGAACATGATTATAGTGCCCATAATATGAAGAATGGAGATTATTACGAGTACCCAAGTTTCTCTCATTTCATGGATGATCAGCAATTACAAGGAAAGTGATGGAAGGAAAAGCTTTTCTTTCGAACCAAAAGCATCAATATCGTGTGTCCCAATATGGAGAGCATGACTGTAATGCCTAATCACAAAAAGAATGGAGATGGTTATGAGAGTCCAAGTTTGTCCCATTTCACGGATGAACTTTGATTATAAGGAAAATTGTTGAAAGGAAAGCTTTTCTTGAAAATCCAAAGTATCAATATCGTGTATCCAAACGAAGAGAACATTATTGTAGCACCAATAACAAAAGGAATGGAGATTATTATGAGTGTCCAAGTTTGTCTAATTTTAAGGATGAACTTTGATTATAAAGAAAATGGTGAAATGAAAAGCTTTTCTTGCAAATCCAAAGCATCAATATCTTGTATCCCAATGAGAAGAACATGATTGTAGTGCCCACAACAAAAAGAATGGAGATTATTATGACTATCTAGACTTGTCTGATTTCTCGGATCAACTTTGATTATAAGGACAATGGTGAAAGAAAAGCTTTTCTTGTAAACCCAAAGCATCAATATCGTGTATCCCAACGAGGAGAACAAGATTGTAATGCCCATAACAAAAAGAATGTGAGTTATTAGTATCTAAGTTTGTCTCATTTCATGGATGAAAGTTGATTATAACAAAAATGGTGAAAAAAAAAGCTTTTCTTACAAATCCAAAGCATCAGTATCGTGTATCCCAATGAGGAGAACATGATTGTAGTGCCCTTAATATAAAAAATAGAGATTATTATGAGTGTCCAAGTTTGTCTCATTTCATGGATGATTAGTAATTCTAAGGAAAGTGATGGAAGGAAAATTTTTTCTTTCAAATCCAAGCATCAATATCGTGCGTCCCAATGTGGAGAACATGATTGTAAAGCCCAATCACAAAAAGAATAGAGATTATTATGAAAATCCAAGTTTGTCCCATTTCACGGATGAACCTTGGTTATAAGGAAAGTGGTTGAAAGAAAAGCTTTTCTTGCAAATCCAAAGCATTAATATTGTGTATCCAAACAAAGAGAACATGATTGTAGTGCCAATAACAAAAAGAGTGGAGATTATTATGAGTGTCCAAGTTTGTCTAATTTCATGGACAAACTTTGATTATAAAGAAAGTGGTGAAAAGAAAAGCTTTTCTTGCAAATCCAAAGGGTTAATATCGTGTATCCCAATGAGAAGAACATGATTGTTGTGCCCACAATGAAAAGATTGGAGATTATTATGAGTATCCAAGCTTGTCTAATTTCACGGATGAACTTGGATTATAAGGAAAATGGTGAAAAGAAAAGCTTTTCTTGCAAGCCCAAAGCATCAATATCGTGCATCCCAATGAAGAGAACATGATTATAGTGCCCATAATATGAAGAATGGAGATTATTATGAGTACCCAAGTTTCTACCATTTCATGGATGATTAGCAATTACAAGGAAAGTGATGAAAGGAAAAGCTTTTCTTTCGAACCAAAAGCATCAATATCGTGTGTCCTAATATGGAGAACACGATTGTAATGCCCAATCACAAAAAGAATGGAGATGGTTATGAAAGTCCGAGTTTGTCATATTTCATGGATGAACTTTGATTATAAGGAAAATGGTTGAAAGAAAAGCTTTTCTTGAAAATCCAAAGTGTCAATATCGTATATCCAAACAAAGAGAGCATGATTGTAGCACCAATAACAAAAAGAATGGAGATTATTATGAGTGTCCAAGTTTATCTAATTTCAAGGATAAACTTTGATTATAAAAAAAATGGTGAAAAGAAAAGCTTTTCTTGCAAATCCAAAGCATCAATATCGTGTATCCCAATGAGAAGAACATGATTGTAATGCCCATAAGAAAAAGAATGGAGATTATTACAAGTATCCAAGCTTGTCTAATTTCTCAAATGAACTTTGATTATAAGGAAAATGGTTAAAGAAAACCTTTTCTTGTAAACCCAAAGCATCAATATCGTGTATCCCAACGAGGAGAACAAGATTGTACTACCCATAACAAAAAGAATATGAGTTACTATGAGTATCCAAGTTTATTTCATTTCATGGATGAAAGTTGATTATAACAAATATGGTGGAAAAAAAAAGCTTTTCTTACAAATACAAATCATCAATATCGTGTATCCCAATGAGGAAAACATGATTGTAGTGCCCTTAATATGAATGGAGATTATTATGAGTGTCCAAGTTTGTCTCATTTCATGGATGACCAGTTATTCCAAGGAAAGTGATGGAAGGAAAATTTTTTCTTTCAAATCTATGCATCAATATCGTGCGTCCCAATGTGGAGAACATGATTATAATGCCCAATCACAAAAAGAATAGAAATTGTTATGAGAATCCAAGTTTGTCCCATTTCACGGATGAACTTTGATTACAAGGAAAGTGTTGAAAGAAAAGCTTTTCTTGCAAATCCAAAGCATTAATATTGTGTATCCAAACGAAGAGAACATAATTGTAGCGCCAATAACAAAAAGAGTGGAGATTATTATGAGTCTCCAAGTTTGTCTAATTTTATGGACGAACTTTGATTATAAAGAAAATGGTGAAAATAAAAGCTTTTCTTGCAAATCCAAAGCGTTAATATCGTGTATCCCAACGAGTAGAACATGATTGTAGTGCCCACAATGAAAAGAATGGAGATTATTACGAGTATCCAAGCTTGTCTAATTTCACGGATGAACTTGGATTATAAGGAAAATGGTGGAAAGAAAAGCTTTTCTTGCAAGCCCAAAGCATCAATATCATGTATCCCAACGAGGAGAACAAGATTGTAGTGCCTATAACAAAAGGAATATGGATTATTACGAGTATCTAAGTTTCTCTCATTTCATGGATGAAAATTGATTATAACAAAAATGATGGAAGAAAAAGCTTTTTTTCCAAATCCAAAGCATCAATATCGTGTATCCCAATGAAAATGTGATTATAGTGCCAATAAAAAAAGAAATGGAGATTATTACGAGTATCCAAGTTTGTCTCATTTAATTGATGAACTTTAATAATGAAGAAACTGGCAGAAAGGAAAGCTTTTCTTGCTAATCCAAAGCATTAATATCGTGCATCCCAATGAGGAGAACATGATTGTAGCGCCTAAAACAAAAAGAATAGAGATTATTACAAGTATCTAAGTTTGGCTCATTACATGGATGATCAGTAATTACAATGATAGTGATGGAAAAAAAAGCTTTTCTTGCAAATCCAAAGCATCCATATCATGTATCCCTATGCGGAGAACATGATTGTAGTGCCCAAACACAAAGGAATGGAGATTGTTATGGGAATCCAAGTTTGTCCCATTTCACGGATGTACATTGATTATAAGGAAAATGGTTAAAAGGAAAGCTTTTCTTGCAAATCCGAAGTGTTAATATTGTATATCCCAGTAAGGAGAACATGTTTGTAGTGCCCATAACAAAAAGAATGAAGATTATTAGGAGTATCCAAGTTTGTCTCATTCCATGGATGAACTTTGATTATAAGGAAAATGATGGAAAGAAAAGCTTTTCTTCCAAATCCAAAGCATCAATATCATGTATCCCAATAAAGTGAACATGATTGTAGCACCATTAACAAAAAAAATGGAGATTGTTATGAGAATCAAAGTTTCTTTAATTTCACAGATGAACTTTGATTATAAGGAAAATGGTGGACAAATCCAAAGCATCAATATCACATATCCCAATGAGGATAACATGATTGTAGTACCTATAATATGAAGAATGGAGATTATTTTGAGTATCCAAGTTTCTCTCATTTCATGGATGATTAGTAATTATAAGGAAAGTAATGGGAAGAAAAGTTTTTCTTTCAAATCCAAAGCATCAATATTGTGTGTCCCAATAAGGAGAACATGATTGTAATACCCAATCATAAAATGGATGGAGATAGTTATGAGAATCCAAGTTTGTCCTATTTCACGAAAGAACTTTGATTATAAGGAAATGGTGGAAAGAAAATATTTTCCTGCAAATCCAAACCGTCAATATCGTGCATCCAATGAGGAGAACATGATTATAGTGCCCATAACAAAATGAATGGAGATTGTTACTAGTATCCAAGTTTATCTCATTTCACGGATGGACTTTGATTGTAAGGAAAATGTTGGAAACAAAAACTTTTCTTGCAAATCCAAAGCATCAATATTGTGTATCCCAATGAAGAGAACGTGATTATAGTATGAACAACAAAAGGAATGGAAATTATTACGAGTATCCAAGTTTGTCTCATTTCACTGATGAACTTCAATAGTAAGGAAAATGGTGGAAAGAAAAGCTTTTCTTGCTAATCCAAAGCTTCAATATCGTGTATCCCAATGAGGAGAACATGATTGTAGAGCCCAAAAGAAAAAGAATAGAGATTATTATGAGTATCAAAGTTTATCCCATTTCGTGGATGATCAGTAATTACAAGGATAGCAATGGAAAGAAAAGCTTTGCTTGCAAATCCAAAGCATCAATATCGTGTATCCCAACATGGAGAACATGATTGTAGTGCCCAATTAAAAAAGAATGGAGATTATTAAGAGAATACAAGTTTTTCCCGTTTCACAGATGTACTTTGATTATAAGGAAACTGGTTAAAAAAAAAGCTTTTCTGGCAAATCTGAAGGGTCAATATCATGTATCTCAATGAGGAGAACACGATTGTAGTACCCATAACAAAAAAAATGGAGCTTTTTAGGAGTACCCAAGTTTGTCTTATTTTAGGGATAAACTTTGATTATAAGGAAAAGGATGGAAAGAAAAGCTTTTCTTGCAAATCCAAAGCATCAATATCGTGCATCCCAATGAAGAGAACATGACTCTAGCGCCCAAAACAAAAAGTATGGAGATTATTACAAGTATCCAAGTTTGTCTCATTTCATGGATGATCAGTAATTAAAGGATAGTGATGAAAAGAAAAGCTTTTCTTGCAAATCCAAAGCATCAATATCCTGTATCCCAACGTGGAGAACATGATTGTAGTGCCCAATCACAAAGAATAGAGATTGTTATGAGAATCCAAGTTTGTCCCATTTGATGGATGTACTTTGATTATAAGGAAAATAGTTGAATGGAAAGCTTTTCTTGCAAATCCAAAGCATCAATATCGTGTATCCTAATGAGGAGAACATGATTGTAGTGCCCATAACAAAAAGAATGGGGGTTATTGGGAGTATCAAAGTTTGTCTCATTTCATGGATGAATTTTGACTATAAGGAAAATGATGGAAAGAAAAGCTTTTCTTGCAAATCCAAAGCATCAATATCATGCACCCAATGAAGAGAACTAGCGCCAATAACAAAAATAATAATGATTATTATGAGTACACAAGTTTGTTTAATTTCACAGATAAGCTTTAATTATAAGGAAAATGGCGGAAAGAAAAGCTTTTCTTATAAATCCAAAGCATCAATATCGTGTATCTTAATGAAGAGAACGTGATTGTAGTGCCTATAATATGAAGAATGGAGATTATTACGAGTATCCAAGTTTCTCTCATTTCATGGATGATCAGTAATTGCAAGGAAAGTGATGGAAGGAAAAGCTTTTCTTTCAAATCCAAATCGTCAATATCGTGTGTCCTAATGTGGAGAACATGATTGTAATACCCAATCACAAAAAGAATGGAGATTGCTATGAGAGTCTAAGTTTGTCCTATTTCACAAATGAACTTTGATTATAAGGAAAATGGTTGAAAGAAAAGCTTTTCTTGAAAATCCAAAGCATCAATATCGTGTCTCCATAAGAAGAGAACATGATTGTAGTGCCAATAACAAAAGGAATGGAGATTATTATGAGTGTCCAAGTTTGTCTAATTTCATGGATGAACTTTGATTATAAGGAAAATAGTGGAAAGAAAAGCTTTCCTTGCAAAACCAAAGCATCAATATCGTCTATGCTAATGAGGTGAACAAGAATGTACCGCCCATAACAAAATGAATATGAATTATTACTAGTATCTAAATTTGTCTCATTTCATGGATGAAAGTTGATTATAGCAAAAATGGTGGAAAAAAAAGCTTTTCTCACAAATCCAAAGCATCAATATCGTGTATCCCAATGAAGAGAATGTGATTATAGTGCCAATAATAAAAGTAATGGTGATTATTATGAGTATCTAAGTTTGTCCCACTTCATAGATGATCAGTAATTACAAGGAAAGTGATAGAAGGAAAAGCTTTTCTTGCAAATCCAAACCATCAATATCATGTATCCCAATGAGGAGAACATGATTGTAGTGCCTAATCGCAAAAAGAATGGAGATTGTTATGAGAATCCAAGCCTATCTTATTTCACGGATGAACTTTAATTATAAGGAAAATGGTTGAAAGAAAAAACTTTTCTTGAAAATCCAAAGCATCAATATCGTGTCTCCAAACGAAGAGTACATGATTATAGCACCAATAACAAAAGGAATGGAGATTATTATGAGTGTCCAAGTTTGTCTAATTTCATGGATAAACTTTGATTATAAAGAAAATGGTGAAAAGAAATGCTTTTCTTGCAAATTCCAAAGCATCAATATCATGTATCCCAATGAGGAGAACATGATTGTAGTGTCCACAACAAAAAGAATGGAGATTATTATGTGTATCCAAGCTTGTCTAATTTCTTGGATGAACTTTGATTACTAGGAAAATGGTGGAAATAAAAGCTTTTCTTGCAAACCCAAAGCATCAATATCATCTATCCCAACGAGGAGAACAAGATTGTAGTGCCTATAACAAAAAGAATGTGAATTATTGTGAGTACCTAAGCTTGTCTCATTTCATGGATGAAAGTTGATTATAACAAAAATGGTGAAAAAAGAAGCTTTTCTTAAAATCCAAAGCATCATTCTCATGTATCCCAATGAAGAGAACGTGATTATAGAGCCAATAACAAAAGAAATGGAGATTATTATGAATATCCAAGTTTGTCCCATTTCATGGATGATTAGTAATTACAAGGAAAGTGATAGAAGGAAAAGCTTTTCTTGCAAATCCAAAGCATCAATATCGTGTATCCCAATAAGGAGAACGTGATTATAATGCCTAATCACAAAAAGAATGAAGATTGTTATGAGAATCCAAGCCTGTCTCATTTCACAGATTTACTTTGATTACAAGGAAAATGTGGAAAGAAAAGCTTTTCTTGCAAATCCAAAGTATCAATGTCGTGAATCCCAATGAGGAGAACATGCTTGGAGCACCCATAACAAAAAGAATGGAGATTATTATGAGTATCCCAGTTTGTCTTATTTCACATATTAACTTTGATTATAAGGAAAATGGTGGCAAGAAAAGCTTTTTTTGCAAATCCAAAGCATCAATATCGTTTATCACAATGAAGAGAACATGATTGTAGTGCCAATAACAGAAATAAAAAAGATTATTATGAGTATCACATTTTTCTAATTTCATGAATGATCTTTGGTCGTAGGGAAAATGGTAGAAAGAAAAGCTTTTCCTATAAATCCAAAGCATCAAAATCATGCATCCCAATAAGAAGAACATGATTGTAGTGCACATAACAAAAAGAATGGAGATTATTACAAGTATCCAAGTTTGTCTCATTTCACGAATGAACTTTGATTATAATGAAAATGGTGAAAAGAAAAGCTTTTCTTGCAAATCTAAAGCATCAATATCATGTATCCCAATGTAGGGAACATGATTCTAGTGCCCATAACAAAAAGAATGGAGATTATTATGAGTACCAAGTTTGTCTCATTTCATGGATGATCAGTAATTACAAAGAAAGTGGTGGAAGGAAAAGCTTTTTTTGAAAATCTGAAGCATCAATATCCTGTATCCCAATGTAAAGAACATGATTTTAGTGCCCAATCACAAAAAGAATGAAGATTGTTATGAGAATCCAAGTTTATCTCATTTCACGAATGAACTCTAATTATAAGGCAAATAGTGTAAAGAAAAGCTTTTCTTGCAAATCCAAAGTGTCAATATCTTGTATCCCAAAGAGGAGAACATAATTATAGTGCCCATAACAAAAAGAATATGGATTATTATGAGTATCCAAGTTTGTCTCACTTTATGGATGAACTTTGATTAAAGGGAAAATACTAGAAAGAAAAACTTTTCTTGCAAATTTGAAGCATCAATATCGTGTATCCCAATGAAGAGAACATGATTATAGTGCCAATAACAAAAAGAATGGAGATTATTATGAGTATTCAAGTTTGTCTCATTTCACGGATAAACTTTAATAATAAAGAAAATGGTGGAAAGAAAAGGTTTTCTTGCCAAATCAAAGTATCAATATCATATATCCCAACAATGTGAACATGGTTTTAGTGCCAATAAGAAAAAAAAATGGAGATTATTTTGAGTATCCAAGTTTGCCACATGTCAGGGATAAACTTTGATTATAAGGAGAACAATGGAAAGAAAAGCTTTTCTTGCAAATCCAAAGCATTAATATCATGTATCATAGTGGCGAGAACATGATTGTAATACTCATAACAAAAAGAATGGAGGTTATCATAAGTGTCCAAGTTTGTCTCATTTCACGGATGAACTTTGATTATAAGGAAGATGATGGAAAGAAAAGCTTTTCTTGCAAATCCAAGGCATCAAATATCGTGTATCCTAATGAAGAGAACATGATTTTAGCACCAGTAACAAAAAGAATAGAGATTATTATGGGCATCCAAGTTTGCCTAACTTCATGGATGAACTTTGAGTATAAGGAAAATGGTGGAAAGAAACATTTTTCTTACAAATCAAAAGCATCAATATCACATACCCCAACAAGGAGAACATGACTGGAGTGCCCATAAAAAAAAGAATAGAGATTATTACGAGTATCTAAGTTTGTCTCATTTAACAGATGAACACTGATTGCAAGGAAAATGGTGGGAAGGAAAGCTTTTCTTACAAATCCAAAGCATCAATATCATGTATCCTAATATGGAGGTTATGATTATAGTGCCAATAACAAAAAGAATGGAGATTATTACAAGTATCCAAGTTTGTCTCATTTCATGGATGAACTTGGATTACAAGGAAAATGGTGGAAGGAAAAGCTTTTCTTGCAAATCCAAAGCATCAATATCATGTATCCCAACAAGTAGAACATGATTGTAGTGCCCATTACAAAATGAATGGAGATTGTTATGAGTATCCAAGTTTGTCTCATTTCACGGATGAACTTTGATTATAAGGAATATGTTGAAAACAAAAACTTTTCTTGCAAATCCAAAGCATCAATATCGTGTATCCCAATGAAGAGAATGTGATTATAGTGCAAACAACAAAAGGAATGGAGATTATTATGAGTATCCAAATTTGTCTCATTTCATTGATGAACTTCAATAGTAAGGAAAATGGTGGAAAGAAAAACTTTTCTTGCTAATACAAAGCATCAATATCGTGTATCCTAATGAGGAGAACATGACTGTAGTGTCCAAAACAAAAAGAATAGAGATCATTACGAGTATCAAAGTTTGTCTCATTTCATGGATGATCAGTAATTACAAGAATAACAATGGTAAGAAAAGCTTTGCTTGCAAATCCAAAGCTTTAATATCATGTATCCTAACATGGAGAACATGATTATAGTGTCCAATCACAAAAGAATAGAGATTGTTATGAGAATACAAGTCTATCCCATTTCAGGGATGAAGTTTGGCTATAAGGACAATGGTTGAAGAAAAAGCTTTTCTTGCAAATCCGAAGGGTCAATATCGTGTATCCCAATAAGGAGGACATGATTGTAGTGGCCATAACAAAAAGAATAGAGATTATTAGGAGTATCCAAGTTTGTCTTATTTCATAGATGAACTTTGATTATAAGGAAAATGATGGAAATAAAAGCTTTTCCTGCAAATCCAAAGCATCAATATCGTGCATCCCAATGAAAAGAACATGATTGCGGTGCCTAAAACAAAAAGAATGGAGATTATTACAAGAATCCAAGTTTGTCTCATTTCATGGATGATCGGTAATTACAAGGATAGTGATGGAAAGAAAAGCTTTTCTTGCAAATCCAAAGCATTAAATCCTGTATCCCAATGTGGAGAACATGATTGTAGTGCCTATTCGCAAAAGAATAGAGATTGTTATGAGAATCCAAGTTTGTCCCATTTGATGGATGTACTTTGATTATAAGGAAAATAGTTGAATGGAAAGCTTTTCTTGCAAATCCAAAGCATCAATATCGTGTATCCCAATGAGGAGAACATGATTGTAGTGCCCATAACAAAAAGAATGGAGGTTATTAGGAGTATCCAAGTTTGTCTCATTTCGTGGACAACTTTGATTATAAAGAAAATAGTGGAAAGAAAAGCTTTTCTTGCAAATCCAAAGAATCAATATCATGTATCCCAATGAAGAGAACATGATTGTAGCGCCAATAACAAAAATATTAGAGATTATTATAACTACACAAGTTTGTCCCATTTCACGGATGAGCTTTGATTATAAGGAAAATGGTGGAAGGAAAAGCTTTTCTTGTAAATCCAAAGCATCAATATCATGTATCCCAATAAGGAGAACATGATTGTAGTGCCCATAATATGAAGAATGGAGATTATTACGAGTATCCAAGTTTCTCTCATTTCATGGATGATCAGTAATTACAAGGGAAGTGATGGAAGGAAAAGCTTTTCTTTCGAATCCAAAGCATCAATATTGTGTGTCCCAATGCAGAGAACATGATTGTAATGCCCAAACACAAAAAGAATGGAGATTGTTATAAGAGTCCAAGTTTGTCCCATCTCACAGATAAACTTTGATTGTAAGAAAATTGGTTGAAAGAAAAGCTTTTCTTGAAAATCCAAAGCATCAATATCGTGTCTTTAAATGAAGAGAACATGATTGTAGCACCAATAACAAAAGGAATGGAGATTATTATGAGTGTCCAAGTTTATCTAATTTCATGGATGAACTTTGATTATAAAGAAAATGGTGAAAAGAAATGCTTTTCTTGTAACCAAAGCATCAATATCGTGTAACCCAATGAGGAGAACATGATTGTAGTGCCCACAAAAAAAAGAATAGAGATTATTATGAGCATCTAGCTCGTCTAATTTCTTCGATGAACTTTGATTACAAGGAAAATGGTGGAAAGAAAAGCTTTTCTTGCAAACCCAAAGCATCAATATCATCTACCCCAACGAGGAGAACAAGATTGTAGTGCCCATAACGAAAAGAATGTGAGTTATTACGAGTACCTAAGCTTGTCTCGTTTCATGGCTAAAAGTTGATTATAGCAAAAATAGTGGAAAAAAAGCTTTTCTTACAAATCCAAAGCATTAATCTCATATATCCCAATGAAGAGAATGTTATTATAGTGGCAATAACAAAAGAAATAGAGATTATTACAAGTATCCAAGTTTGTCCCATTTCATGGATGATTAGTAATTACAAGGAAAATGATAGAAGGAAAAGCTTTTCTTGCAAATCCAAAGCATCAATATCGTGTATCCCAATAAGGAGAACGTGATTGTAGTGCCTAATCACAAAAAGAATGAAGATTGTTACAAGAATCCAAGCCTGTCTCATTTTACGGATGTACTTTGATTACAAGGAAAATGGTGAAAAAAAAGCTTTTCTTGCAAATCCAAAGCATCAATATCGTGTATCCCAATGAGGAGAACATGATTGTAGTGCCCAGAATAAAAAGAATGGAAATTATTATGACTATCCCAGTTTATCTCATTTCATAGATTAACTTTGATTATTAGGAAAATGGAGGAAAGAAAAGCTTTTTTTGCAAATCCAAAGCATCAATATCGTGTATTACAATGAAGTGAACATGATTGTTGTGCCAATAACAAAAATAATAGAGATTTTTATGAGTATCCACGTTTGTCTAATTTCATGAATGATCTTTGGTCATAGGGAAAATGGCAAAACGAAAAGCTTTTCCTATAAATCCAAAACATCAAAATCATGTATCTCAATAAGGAGAACATGATTGTAGTGCACATAACAAAAATAATGGAGATTATTACGAGTATCCAAGTTTGTCTTCTTTCACAAATGAACTTTGATTATAACAAAAATGGTGGAAAGAAAAGCTATTCTTGCAAATTTGTAGCATCAATATCATGTATCCCAATGTAGGGAACATATGCTAGTGCCCATAACAAAAGGAATGGAGATTATTATGAGTATCCAAGTTTATCTCATTTCATGGATGATGAGTAATTACAAAGAAATTGGTGGAAGGAAAAGCTTTTCTTGAAAATCTAAAGCATCAATATCTTGTATCCCAATGTAGAGAACATGATTATAGTGCCCAATCATAAAAAGAATGGAGATTGTTATGAGAATCTAAGTTTATCTCGTTTCATGGATGAACTCTAATTATAAGGAAAATGGTGTAAAGAAAAGCTTTTCTTGCAAATCCAAAGCGTCAATATCTTATATCCCAATGAGGAGAACATGATTGTAGTGCCCATAAGAAAAAAAATGTGGATTATTATGAGTATCCAAGTTTGTCTCACTTCACGAATAAACTTTTATTATAAGGAAAATGTTGGAAAGAAAAACTTTTCTTGCAAATCCAAAGCATTAATATCATGTATCCCAATGAAAAGAAAGTGATTATAGTACCAATAACAAAAGAAATGGAGATTATTATGAGTATTCAAGTTTGTCTCATTTCACGAGTAAACTTTAATAATAAGGAAAATGGTGGAAAGAAAAGGTTTTCTTGCTAATCAAAGTATCAATATCATGTATCCCAATGACGTGAGCATGGTTTTAGTGCCAATAAGAAAAAGAATGGAGATTATTTTGAGTGTCCAAGTTTGCCTTATGTCATGGATGAACTTTGATTATAAGGAGAATGATGGAAAGAAATGCTTTTCTTGCAAATCCAAAGCATTAATATCGTGTATCCTAATGGCGAGAACATGATTGTAATACGCATAACAAAAAGAATGGAGATTATCATAAGTATCTAGGTTTGTCTCATTTTGTGGATGAACTTTGATTATAAGGAAAATGATGGAAAGAAAAGCTTTTCCTGCAAATCCAAGGCATTAAATATCGTGTATCCCAATGAAGAGAACATGATTTTAGCACCAGTAACAAAAAGAATGGAGATTATTATGGGCATCCAAGTTTACCTAACTTCATGGATGAACTTTGATTATAAGGAAAATGGTGGAAAGAAACGTTTTTCTTACAAATTGAAAGCATCAATACTGTGTACCCCAACGAGGAGAACATAACTGGAGTGCCCATAACAAAATGAATAGTGATTATTACGAGTATCTAAGTTTGTCTCATTTCACAGATGAACACTGATCGCAAGGAAAATGGTGGGAAGAAAAGCTTTTCTTACAAATCCAAAGCATCAATATTGTGTATCCTAATATGGAGAACATGATTATAGTGCCAATAACAAAAAGAATGGAGATTATTATAAGTATCCAAGTTTGTCTCATTTCACGGATGAACTTTGATTACAAGGAAAATGGTGGAAGGAAAAGCTTTTCTTGCAAACCCAAAGCATCAATATCATGTATCCCAACGAGGAGAACATGATTGTAGTGCCCATTACAAAATGAATGGAGATTGTTATGAGTATCCAAGTTTGTCTCATTTCACAGATGAACTTTGATTATAAGGAAAATGTTGAAAACAAAATTTTTTCTTGCAAATCTCAAGCATCACTATCGTGTATCCCAATGAAGAGAATGTGATTATAGTGAGAACAACAAAAGGAATGGAGATTATTATGAGTATCCAAGTTTGTCTCATTTCGTTGATGAACTTCAATAGTAAGGAAAATGGCGAAAAGAAAAACTTTTCTTGCTAATCCAAAGCATCAATATCATGTATCCCAATGAGGAGAACATGATTGTAGTGCCCAAAACAAAAAGAATAAAGATTATTATGAGTATAAAAGTTTGTCTCATTTCATGGATGATTAGTAATTACAAGGATAACAATGGAAAGAAAAGCTTTGCTTGCAAATCCAAAGCTTCAATATCATGTATCCCAACATGCAGAACATGATTATAATGCCCAATCACAAAAGAATGGAGATTGTTATGAGAATAAAAGTCTATCCCGTTTCAAGGATGAACTTTGGCTATAAGGAAAATGGTTGAAGACAAAGCTTTTCTTACAAATCTGAAGGGTCAATATCGTGCATCCCAATGAGGAGGACATGATTGTAGTGCCCATAACAAAAGGAATAGAGATTATTAGGAGTATCCAAGTTTGTCTCATTTCATAGATGAACTTTGATTATAAGGAAAATGATGGAAAGAAAAGCTTTTCTTGCAAATCCAAAGCATCAATATCCTGCATCCCAATGAAGAGAACATGATTGTAGCGCCCAAAACAAAAAGAATGGAGATTATTATAAGAATCCAAGTTTGTCTCATTTCATGGATGATCAGTAATTACAAGGATAATGATAGAAAGAAAAGCTTTTCTTGCAATTCCAAAGCATCAATATCCTGTATCCCAATGTGGAGAACATGATTGTAGTGCCTAATTGCAAAAGAATGGAGATTGTTATGAGAATCCAAGTTTATCCCATTTGACAGATGTACTTTGATTATAAGAAAACTGGTTGAAAGGAAAGCTTTTCTTGCAATTCCAAAGCATCAATATCCTGTATCCCAATGTGGAGAACATGATTGTAGTGCCTAATTGCAAAAGAATGGAGATTGTTATGAGAATCCAAGTTTATCCCATTTGACAGATGTACTTTGATTATAAGAAAACTGGTTGAAAGGAAAGCTTTTCTTGCAAATCCTAAGCGTCAATATCGTGTATCCTAATGAGGAGAACATGATTGTAGTGCCCATAACAAAAAGAATAGAGGTTATTAGGGGTATCCAAGTTTGTCTCATTTCATGGATAACTTTGATTATAAGGAAAATGATGGAAAGAAAAGCTTTTCTTGCAAATCCAAAGCATCAATATCATGCATCCCAAAGAAGAGAACATGATTGTAGTGCCAATAACAAAAATAATAGAGATTATTATAATTATAGAAGTTTGTCTCATTTCACGGATAAGCTTTGATTATAAGGAAAATGGTAGAAAGAAAAGCTTTTCTTATAAATCCAAAGCATCAATATTGTGTATCCCAATGAGGAGAACATGATTGTAGTGCCCATAATATGAGGAATGGAGATTATTACGAGTATCCAAGTTTCTCTCATTTCATGGATGATCAGTAATTACAAGGAAAGTGATGGAAGGAAAAGCTTTTCTTTCGAATCCAAAGCATCAATATCGTGTGTCCCAATGTGGAGAACATGATTGTGATGCCCAAACACAAAAAGAATGGAGATTATTATGAGAGTCCAAGTTTGTCCCATTTCACGGATGAACTTTGATTGTAAGGAAAATTGTTGAAAGAAAAGCTTTTCTTGAAAAGCCAAAGCATCAATGTCGTGTCTCCAAATGAAGAGAACATGAATGTAGTGCCAATAACAAAAGGAATGGGGATTATTATGAGTGTCCAAGTTTGTCTAATTTCATGGATGAACTTTAATTATAAAGAAAATGGTGAAAAGAAATGCTTTTTTTGCAAATCTAAAGCATCAATATTGTGTATCCCAATAAGGAGAACATAATTGTAGTACCCACAACAAATAGAATGGAGATTATTATAAGTATCCAAGCTCGTTTAATTTCTCGAATGAACTTTGATTACAAGGAAAATGGTGGAAAGAAACACTTTTCTTGCAAACCTAAAGCATCAATATCATTTATCCCAACGAGGAGAACAAGATTGTGGTGCCCATAACAAAAAGAATGTGAGTTGTTACGAGTACCTAAGCTTGTCTCATTTCATGGATAAAAGTTGATTATAACAAAAATGGTGGAAAAAAAGCTTTTCTTACAAATCCAAAGCATCAATCTCATGTATCCCAATGAAGAGAACTTGATTATAGTGCCAATAATAAAACAAATGGAGATTATTACGAGTATCCAAGTTTGTCCCATTTCATGGATGATTAGTTATTACAAGGAAAAGCTTTTCTTGCAAATCCAAAGCATCAATATTGTGTATCCTGATAAGGAGAACGTGATTGTAGTGCCTAATCATAAAAAAAATGAAGATTGTTGCAAGAATCCAAGCCTGTCTCATTTCACGGATGTACTTTGATTGCAAGGAAAGCTTTTCTTGCAAATCCAAAGCATCAATATCGTGTATCCCAAATGAGGAGAACATCATTGTAGTACCCACAATAAAAAGAATGGTGATTATTATGAGTATCCTAGTTTGTTTGATTTCACAGATTAACTTTGATTATAGGGATAATGGAGGAATGAAAAGCTTTTTTTGCAAATCCAAAGCATCAATATCGTGTATTACAATGAAGTGAACATGATTGTAGCACTAATAACAAAGATAATAAAGATTATTATGAGTATCCACGTTTGTCTAATTTCATGAATGATCTTTGGTCATAGGGAAAATTGTAGAAAGAAAAGCTTTTCCTATAAATCCAAAGCATCAAAATCATGTATCCTAATAAGGAGAACATGATTGTAGTGCACATAACAAAAAGAATAGAGATTATTACGAGTATCCAAGTTTGTCTCATTTCATGAATAAACTTTGATTATAACGAAAAAGGTGGAAAGAAAAGCTTTTCTTACAAATCTAAAGCATCAATATCATGTATCCCAATGTAGGGAACATGATTCTAGTGCCCATAACAAAAAGAATGGAGATTATTATGAGTATCCAAGTTTGTCTCATTTCTTGGATGATCAGTAATTACAAAGAAATTGGTGGAAGGAAAAGCTTTTCCTGAAAATCTAAAGCATCAATATCTTGTATCCCAATGTAGAGAACATGATTGTAGTGCCCAATCACAAAAAGAATGGAGATTGTTATGAGAATCCAAGTTTATCTCATTTCATGGATGAACTCTAATTATAAAGAAAATGGTGTAAAGAAAAGCTTTTCTTGCAAATCCAAAGCATCAATATCTTTATCCCAAGGAGGAGAACATGTTTATAGTGCCCATAACAAAAAGAATGTGGATTATTACTAGTATCCAAGTTTGTCTCACTTCATGGATGAACTTTGATTATAAGGAAAATGTTGGAAAGAAAAACTTTTCTTGCAAATTCGAAGCATCAATATCGTGTATCCCAATGAAGAGAACGAGATTATATTGCCAATAACAAAAGAAATGGAGATTATTATGAGTATTCAAGTTTGTCTTATTTCACGGATAAACTTTAATAATAAGGAAAATGGTGGAAAGAAAATATTTTCTTGCCAAATCAAAGTATCAATATCATGTATCCCAAGGACGTGAACATGGTTTTAGTGCCAATAAGAAAAAGAATGGAGATTATTTTGAGTATCCAAGTTTGCCTCATGTCAGGGATGAACTTTGATTATAAGGAGAACGATGGAAAGAAAAGCTTTTCTTGCAAATCCAAAGCATTAATATCGTGTATCATAATGGCAAGAACATGATTGTAATACGCATAACAAAAAAAATGGAGATTATCATGAGTATCAAAGTTTGTCTAATTTCACGGATGAACTTTGATTATAAGGAAAATGGTGGAAAAGCTTTTCTTGCAAATCCAAGGCAAAAAATATCGTGTATCCCAATGAAGAGAACATGATTTTAGCACCAGTAACAAAAAGAATGGAAATTATTATGGGCATCCAAGTTTGCCTAACTTCATGGATTAACTTTGATTATAAGGAAAATGGTGGAAAGATACTTTTTTCTTATAAATCGAAAGCATCAATATAGTGTACCCCAACGAGGAGAACATGATTGGAGTGCCCATAACAAAAAGAATAGAGATTATTACGAGTATCTAAGTTTGTCTTATTTCACAGATTAACACTGATCCCAAGGAAAATGGTGGGAAGAAAAGCTTTTCTTGCAAATCCAAAGCATCAATATCATGTATCCTAATGTGGACAACATGATTATAGTACCAATAACAAAAAGAATGGAGATTATTACAAGTATTCAAGTTTGTCTCATTTCATGGATGAACTTTGATTACAAGGAAAATGGTGGAAGGAAAAGCTTTTCTTGCAAATCGAAAACATCAATATCATGTATCCCAACAAGGAGAACATGA
>JBBYHK010371379.1:0-24028 GCA_038382065.1 Adansonia grandidieri | reverse complement strand
TAATTAAAGGAATGTCAGTCGCTTGCTTAGTAGTCGTACTCATTATATTCTTTAATAATTTATAGGTTATGAGTGTGAACTGACATGCAAGAATATCGGGGAGTGACGTTTAAATTTTAATATATGTTTTCTAGGCTTTTGTGTGTAAAAAAAATTACAACTTTTCAAGACTATTATTTGATAAACTATTAAAGGTTTTACACTATTATTTCAAACATTTTGTTATACCTATAAATTTCATTTTATTGCATTCGATTTTTAAACAACTCAATTTCTTTTATTTTTGTAAACATATATATATATATTTGAATTCCATTTTGTTAGTTGATTGCCTTGCATATATTTGAGATTAGATCTCGCAGATGTGTGGCATTTGTTATGCTTTGATTTGGGCCATGACAGATTTAATAGTATCAGAGCTTAGGTTTTTTATTTTAGATTTTGACGATCATCACAATAAAACATTTAATATTATCATAATGAGTGAATGTGGGTAGAATTTTATGTTGGAACATTTCCTTTTATTAATTTATGACTTTTTTTTATTATGGTTGTTTATTAAAAAAATCTTTAGTCTTAAAATGTTTCTTACTTTGATTGAATCAGTATGCCTTCTCGTTGAATGAAGACAACCTTGCTGAGATTATGGTAATTGCTAGAGCTATGGGTTCTAGAAATTCTTATGATGAGAGGGACCGAAATCCTCAAAATCAAGACGAGGATTGAGGTGTAAATGTTGCATCAACTGCTTAAGAGTGTGTTAGGAATCAAACAGAGGTAGCAAAAAAGAGTAGTGGCCAAGAATAATGATAGGGTGTTGAGTTTGATTAATGAAGTAATTAATCTGGTGAGGGATCAATGACAACACCAACCACCAATGCAACAAGCTGATAATTTTGGGGAATGAAAAAATCTGAGTGAGTTTAAGAATATAGCACCTCCTGCTTTAAAGGTTCTACAAACCCTGATGAAACAGAATTATGGATCGAGGAGATGGAGAAAGCTTTTGCTACAATACCTTCTTCAGAACAAGATAAGATTAAATTTGTTGCTTATTTGCTGCAAATGGGAGCTAATAATTAGTGGAAAGGAATAGTTTGCATCATGAAAATAATCTGGGATTCTTTACGTGGGACAGCTTTCGCATTGCATTTTATACAAACTACTTTTCTAGAAGTGAATTGGTACAGTTGGAAAGGGAGTTTCTTAATATGGTTTAGGGTAGTAAGACCGTGGATGACTATGACGTTGAGTTTGATTGACTGTCAAAGTTTGCTTCTTCTCTTGTTTTTGATGATCGGAGCAAAGCTAGAAGGTTTGAAAATGGTTTGAATGCTCATATTCATAGAGGCCTTGCTCTATTGTATTTGACTAGCTATAAGAAAATGGTTGGTAAAGTGAAGTCCTTAGACTCAGTTTGGAGGAAGACTCGAGAAGCAAGGAGAGATCTTTCGAAGAAGAGGGGCAGAAATCTTGATTCTTAGAGTAAGAGAGCTTTTAGTGGTCCTTCTAAATTTCAGGCTACTAAAGGGTCTCAAGCTTATTTTGCTTCAAAGGATAAATTTTCTTCACAAGGTTTTAGTCTTCTCCTGGTAAGACGTCTCAACATAAGCTTAAGTGTTCAGTCTATAGTAGAAGACATCAAGTTACTGATTATAAGCATGTCACTAGAGCATGTTTTAGATGTGGCTAGTTAGGTCATCTTATTGTTGACTGCCATTTAAATTCTCAAGGTTCACAATTACTGCGGCAGCCATAGAATATTTAAGCCTTTGAACCATTAGTAGTTCAAAAAATGCTACCTAATCAGGCTATTTAGATTGCACGAACACCTTTATCTGGATCGCAAAAAGGAGGAAGACCTCAGACTCAAGCTCGCATGTTTTCCCTAACCTAGTAGGATTCTAAAGCATCTAATAGTGTTGTTTCAAGTATCCTACTAGTTGCCTCTGTTTATGCTCATGTTTTGTTTGATACCGGAGCTTTGCATTCTTTTATTTCATTTACTTTTGCTCAAAAGTATGTTTTGCATTATATCCCTTTGGAATATGAATTCTGTGTTGATACACCAGCTAGAGGTCAACTCTTGTCTAACCAGTTTTATAAAATGTGTGTGATAAGAATTGAGGATAGAGAATTGGTAGCCAACTTGCATGTTTTGAGTATATGCAATTTTGATGTGATTCTAGGGATGGATTGGTTGTCTGCTCATCATGCTAAGGTTAATTCTAAAAAAAGAAGGGTAGATTTTGAAATCCCTGGGGAAATACCCTTTAGTTTCCATGGTAGTGGTGCATACATTCCTTTACAGGTTATTTCTATGATGCAAGCTAATCGATTATTGAGAAATGGTTGTAAAGCATATTTAACGGCAATAGTTGATAATAGAACTACGAAAAAAGCACTAAAGGATATTCCTAATATGAGAGATTTTCCTATTATTTTTCTTAATGATCTTTTTAGATTACCTCCCAATCGGGAAATCAACTACTCTATTGATTTGCTTCCAAGCACCAATTCTATTTCTAAGACTCCTTATAGAATGGCTTCAACAGAATTAAAAGAGTTGCAAGAACAATTGCAAGAGCTACTTGATAAAGGCTTTATTAAAATTAGCTTGTCACCAAGGGGTGCGTCGATGTTATTTGTGAAAAATAAGGATGAAAGTATGAGGCTGTGTAATGATTACCGAGAGTTAAACAAGGTAACTGTGATGAATAGATATCCTTTGCCTTGTACTGATGACTTATTTGATCAGTTAAATGGTGCTCAAATGTTCTCCAAGATTGATATTTGATCTGGCTACCACCAATTGAAAGTCAAAACTAAAAATGTACCTAAAACTGCTTTTTGAAATCAATATAGACATGCGAGTTCCTGGTAGTGCCATTGGGGTTGGCAAATGCTCTGACTGTTTTTATGAACTTACTAAATAAGGTTTGAAAACCTTACTTAGATAGATTTGTGGTTGCTTTTATTAATGATATATTGATGTATTCTCGTAGTTTGGAGGAGCATGAAAAACGTTTAAGAATCATTTTGGAGACTTTTAAGACAAAAGCGATTATTTACTAAGTTAAAAAAATATGAGTTTTGGCTATTCAGTGTTACTATTCTTGGGCATATAGTGTCAAGAATGGGATTTTAATTGATCCAAAGAAGATTGAAGCAATAGTAGAATGGAAAAAGCCAAATAATGTTTCTGAGATTCATAGATTTTTAGGCTTAGCTGGATACTATAGGCACTTTATGGAGGATTTCTCTCGTATCGCTATACCTTTGACTAGATTAATTTGGAAGGGAGTGCGATTTGATTGGTCAAATGATTGTGAAAGAAGTTTTGAAGAATTGAAAAGAAGATTAGTTTCTACTCCTATCCTTACTTTACCTGTTGGTAGAAAAAGTTTTACCATCTATAGGATGCTTCAAAGAAAGACTAAGGTGTGTTCTTATGTAGAATGATAAAGTGATTGCATATGCTTCTAAATAGTTGAAGTCCTATGAGGAAAATTACCTTACTCATGATTTGGAGTTGGCCGCAATAGTCTTTGCATTGAAGATTTAGAGACATTATCTTTATGAGGAGTCTTGTGAGATTTTTATAGATCACAAGAATTTGAAATATCTCTTCACCCAAAAGAAGTTGAATATGAGGTAAAAGAGATGGTTAGAATGTTGAAGTATTATGACTTGACTATTAGTTATGTAAGGCAAATAACGTAGCAGACACTTTAAGTAGAAAATCTAGTGGAAAATTGGCTATGATAATTAACTTTCAAAGACAAATTCTAGAAGACTTGAGAAAAATAGGTATTAATGTGAGTACGTAGTTTTGGAACTTATTTGACTAACTTACGAGTTCAGCCTACCTTAATTCATAGAATTAAAGATGCTTAAGCTATTGATCCTCGGCTTCAGAAAATCAAACATAAAGTAAAGTCTGGTTCAAGACCAGAATTTTAAATTCATGAAAATGGTTCCTTGAGGTTTGATACTAGGATTTATCTTTCAGATGATTTGGGTTTAAAGAAAGAGATTTTGGAAGAAGCTCATTATAGTAACTATACGATCCATCCTGGTAGTACTAAGATGTATAGAGATTTAAAAAGCACATTTTGGTGAAATAATAAGAAGGGAGAGATTGCTTAATTTGTAGCTAAGTGTTTGACTTGTCAACAAGTTGAGGCTGAACATCAAAGACCTACAAGATTGTTAAAGCCTCTTCCAATTCCTAAAAGGAAGTGGAAACAAATCATGATGGACTTCATATCAAGTTTACTTAGAGCACTAAAGAAAAATGATGGTATTTGAGTGATTATGGATAGATTGACAAATCTACAAACTTCTTGGCCATTCGTATGGGTATGTCATTGGAAAGGTTGTCAGAGTTACATATTGAGCAACTTATGAGACTTTATAGTGTACCAGTGTCTATAGTGTCTAATCAAGATTCTCGTATTGTGTCAAAATTTTTGGAGAGTTTGCATAATGCTTTAGGCACTTGACTGAACTTTAGCACTGCTTTCCATCCATAAACAGATAGACAATCTGAACGAACCATCCAAATTTTGGAGGACATGTTGAGAGCTTGTGTTATTGATTTTGGAGTTTCATGGGATCGCTATTTGCCTTTAGTAGAGTTTGCTTATAATAATAGTTACCAATCCAATATTTGGATGGCTACATATGAAGCTTTGTATGGAAAGAAGTCTAGATCCCCTCTTTGTTGGGATGATGTAGGCAAGAGACAATTATTGGGTTAAAATCTTATTCAATAGGCTGTTAAAAAAGTCCAAGTGGTTAAAGAACATCTTTGTGTAGCTCAAAGCTAACAACAAAGTTATGTTGATTGTAGACACCTCACTTTGTCTGGACAAGTTTCTGGCATCCGATGAGTTAGGTAAAAGATAAAAAATAGAAATAAAAGCTGGGGGACGACTGACAGGTGTTTTGTCGTTAAGCACTATTAGGCGACACGGTGCCAGGCAAAAAAAAATTTTTGGGGAAGGCCTAAAATGCCTATGGGCTAGATTAAAGAAAAATATAAAAACGAGGCATCAAAGGCTACTTTTCATGGTGTCACCAAGGTCATTCAAACAAATACACAAATCAATTTCCCATTGTTTATGACCAAGTTGAGGTAAATTGGGAAGCCACAGGTACATACAAGTTATATTAGGGCAAAGGTATTGATGCGAGGACTTTACAGTGCAAAAAACTTGAGTTTTCACATGTAGTATCGATACAAGAGGGTTTGTATCGATACCCAAGGTGTGGTATCGATACTTGGCATGTTTGTATTGATACAGACCTTAGCAGTAGCTAAGGCAAAATGCATCGATACACAAGCGTGAGTATGATATAAATCCATGGAGTATCGATATAGGCCACTAAGTCTTGGGACTAGAAACATTTTTTGCTCTTAGTATCGATACACAGCTCATTGTATCGATACTCAGGAGTAAAAAGTACCTTGTGTATCGATACAATATGTTTTGTATCAATACACCAAGGCATTTTTGCCTAGGTCAAGCCACTTTTTAGCCTTCGAAAACTCGATTTAAAAATGTTTTTGCACCAAGGAATTATCATAAATCATATCAAACCTTAACTATGGGTTCATTAACGGATTTAAAAAAAATTAGAGTCCAAATAATCAATGAAAAGGGTCACTTTCATAAGATATATGGGTGTCAGAGGGTATGGCAGGCATATCTACAGTTGCAGGCTATCACAGTATTTTTGCCTCCTTGCTCAGCATGGCAGAACCAATAAAAAGATAGTTAGCTGAGCATGGTAGCTGGAGATGTTCCCTGGTCCAGGAGAGAAAAATAAAAAATGCCCTTGCCTTGTCTCCTAAAGGCATTGGCTGAGCATTAGATTAAAAGGGGGACTTTTCAACTATGAAAAACACTACCAGTTATCTCAGAAAAAAAAAACTTTTAGCTATCAAACAAAAGCTCTCCAGCAATCCCAAAAAACTCTTCATCCATCCCCACAAATCCTTTATCAACTCTAGCTCTAACAACTCACCAAAACATTGTTCCATTGCCTTTCACCCTCAACCAACCTTCATTCCCTTAGCTCCCTAAAACCACCACCAGAATACCTTCAAAAACTCAACCTTTCACATATTTTCATCTTTAAAACACCCCATCAGCAACCATATTAGCATAAAAGTTCCTTTCTTTTACCATAATAGCAAAAAGAGGTAAAGAACTGAGCTTAAAGTCACTGCTTTAAAAAAGAAGGAAACTTCAAGCTTTTGCTGGTATATCTTTTACCGTGTTTCATATATTTTTAGTTTTGATCATCCATTTCATTTTAGTGAGCCCTTCATGTTGTCATGACCCTCCTAATACGCCCATGCATCTTTGTTACCTTGATGAGGTAGTCTTAGGATCTTGATGACCTTCTTGACACCTTGATGTTGTGGGATATATAAACTCACCATACTTCATTTTCATCATTACACAGCCTGTGTTCATGCATCTTTTGCCATGTTTCTTTCATATTCACATATCCATTACATATTTAAGGGGTCACGTTGACATGTCTTAGGTGTGTTCAAACATTCTCGTGTTTTAAGGAGTCTTACGAAATAAAAATCCTATCTCGACAACTCCAGCATCCATCCCCTTGTTCAAACATGTTCATAACGTCTCCATGCACCTTATTTGACATGTTCTTACATTTGTGTCACATATTTTCATGTCAAAATATCATCTTTGCATGTTTGCATGTTTAATCCATGTTTATCTTTCTATGTGTTGTATTTGTTAATGATATCTACATTAGAATGCTTGCTTGTTTTTTATAAACTGATTTTTAGAAACATCCCCAAATTAAGCTTATGTTACCTTTAATAGGCAAGAGTAGTATGGACTTATTATTTTCATCAAATTGGTCTCCCACTCTTGGGGGCAAATTGACATTTTAGCTCTGGATTCATGGTGAAATAAGTTCATTTTTCAAAAAAAAAAAAAAGGAAAAGAAATCCTTTTTAGTATTAATCCTTGATCTTAAGCCTCGTGTTTCTTTTGGTGACATGGTCAATGGGTTGTTCCATCATCCCAAGCTACTCTGGGATTATGGAATGAACTTGTGAAGCCCATGTTACATTTTTCACGGACATTCAGATGTTCTAGACCCTAGTATATCTTCAAAAAAAATTAAAATATCGAATAATCCCTCTATTTTTGCTCTGGTAGCATTATAGTTTGAACTTGAAAAATCATTTTCGAACCACAAAATATTTCCTTTGATTTTTCTAATATTTTTCCTTTAAAGGGCATCAAATAACCTTTCTAATGGTGCCTTATTTGACCTCACATCATCCCAAACGAGGGACTTATGATTTTTTGAACCTTTGCTATCCTTAATCCCCGAAACCAGCATCAACATTCTGTTTAAGGCCATTATGGCCCACCATTGATTTTTATGAAATTTCCAAATATTTTTCCCAAAAAGTTCACAAAATTCTGTTTTCGAAAAGGTATTATCTATGATCTAACGATCACGGATAAGCTTAGAATGATTTTTCAAAATCCATCATGCCCTTTTAATTATGCATGCTGCCAGTTCTAAGACGAACCTAATTTCAAAAATTAATTCTGCTTAGAAAGTGATTTTTTTGGAATTTTTGAAATATTTTTATATTAAACCTTGTCAAGTTAAATTTCCAACGATACTTCATTTACCCTCTCAAGTCTTTAGATACTCCTAAACAAAATTCGAAAACAGGTATGACATGATGCTATCCTTTGTTTTCAACCTAATCTTTGAATCATTTTTTATCGAAATGTTCGAATGCCTCGAAAATGTGCCCGATTGATTCCCCTACAACATCAACCCCTTTTGACTCACATTAAGATTAAAATACAAAAAATAGGATTTCATATTAAAATTTTCGCTAGTGAAGATACTCTAACTCTAATATTTCAAAGGGGATACTCTAACCCCATTTTTAATTAAAAAATTCAAATTTTCTCTTTTTTCCTAAATGTTTTCCTAACTTTGGGGATACTCGAACCCCACTACTCAAAGGGGATACTCCCACCCCCTTTTTTCATTACAAATTCAAATTTTCACTTCAATCTTAACTATTTCCATAACTCTATTTTAGGGAATACTCTAACCCTACCTCGCCGAGGGGATACTCTAATCTCGCTTTTAACTTTAAAACTTAAAATTTCTCTCTTTCGAATTCCTCAAACTTTTTTGATAAAAATCGTCTTTGTTGTTTAAGCTATCACCAAATCTAGACCGATCTCTAAAATTTTCATCCTAGTTATTCTTCAATAACCGAAGACAATTATGAGATACATTTCGATCGCCCATTTTTTTGTTCTTTTGTTTGTGTTTCCTTATTTATGATAGAATTATATTTCTCATTTTTTGCCTCACTAACTTGTTTTCCTTTTGTAGTGTTATTGTGCATTCATATTTTAAATTTGTTTTCTAATGAAATTTATGAGGCAATGTTTCATGTTGGTATCTCTCTAGTGCCTAATACAAAACATCCAATTTTTAAAATCCAATCCGGACATCGTTTTCATAAAAAATTCCTTATGTTCCTTACATCTCCGAGGTGCATAGGTGATCTAATTTTCCTTAATAAAAAACCCCAGGCTTACATTTTCCCAAACTTCATGCATTAAAGAGGATTATATCTAAATAAAGCCAAATGGAACCGATTTAAACGAGACCAAAGTGAGTTATGGTTAGTAGGTACTGATTTCAAGCGTCATGGGGATGCTAGTCCTTCCCAATGCGTAACCAACTCCCGAGACCAACCAATGAATCTTTGAACTTTGTAGACTTTGAAATCAGTGTTTTGAGTTTCGTAACACGTAATATTATTTTTCGTAGGCATCCAATCTTGCCTGGCCTAAAATGATCTATGGTGACTCCAAGTTTGTGGCCACTTCGTGGTGGCCATCCAGGTCCAGTTGGATGAGCGACTCATCCAATGGTCCCTATCCCCTTCATATCATCACGCCTAATCTAAACCTAATCAAGGGATAGCTTAAAGGCTCAATCATAATCAACCTTCATTTATTTTTAAGTCGAGTGTGCTATGCCCTTTGAATCGTCCGAAGTTTTTAAGGTCGAGCACATAGTGATAGCTTCGTGACTCCATTGGGGACCATTTTAGAGCGTTAGGCCTATAACTAACTACTTCTCATTCGGTTCTTGGTTTCTCAATCTCCATAATTATTTAGATATTATTTTATTTTATTTTTGCCGACTAATCTCTATTGTTTATGTTTTTGTCCTATGATTGTTAGGAATTATTAGTGCCTAAATAAATATTGATTTGAATAAATATGGTAATATATGAGTGAAGCAAAAAGGTTTGATTGTTTTTCGACACACACTGTGCACTTGCATTTGTACTAGATTCCCACCATACACCATGGTGTGGTTGTATCCTAAGTATTAAGAGGAAGTGAGTCATCCGCCTTCGTGAGTAACCCTTCGCATAGCCATCGTAAGATCTTCCAGGATGTAAATTACCCATGTCTCTAGTGAGTACCCTTCCGCACTTGCATAAGGAAATACATCTATCGGATTGAACCCGTTTTGCCAAACCCACAATGGGCCTAAGATCGGGGTACCTTGACTATTCTTACCGGACAGAGGAGTGATTAGGATACCGAAATAGGCATCAACTTAAACCCATGTAGTGAACCCTATGAGCTAAACCATGTCAAACCATACTAGATGTTGCTAGAATAACCTAAAGATTAGGGTCACTCAAGGAAACATTTCGTACCTTTACTCTTATATACCATTGGTTATGTAAGCGCTGATAAGTGAACGTTGTTACTCGTGTTTGTCTTTTTATTTTCATGATCATTCCTCTAGGATATGCCATTATGTTCGATGGCAGATCTTCTTTAGTAAGTGGGTAAAGACAAGTGAATGCCATTACTTGCAATGCCATCTTGAAATAGTCATATCTGACTGAAATAAGCCATCATGCTGACCGAACGATAGCATGTACTTAACATAAATGGTGATGAACGAACATTATCATTTAAACGGTCAATCTTAGTCACCGCAAGGTATCATTTTACTTTGTGAAGAGGAAATTTTAATATGGACATGTTGGTATGCTGCCCGTTTAATGCCTCAACATTTATATTCATCACGTCTGCCTTAGGCATCATACCGCCTATTCTCAGGGCAAATTCTGTGATACACTTTTGCTGCTATTCTTTCATTTCCTTATCTTTTACCTATTATTTTGTATTGTTTACTAACTCATTCTCTTTTTGCTTTTCCTTTTCACCATGCATCATTTCATCATAATTACTGTCATCATGGGATAATTGGCTCTAGTGGACTAGTGTTCACCAAGGGGCGTCTATCATGAATCAATAGTCCACTTCAGAGCTAAAACCTTTTAAAGAAGTCCAAGCATGGTCGGAGTGCTAGCAGTGTGAAGATAGGGAAGTTCTAAAATCGAGGTATTCCTCAATAGTGCATGAAAATATCAAGATAGGATACTGTTAAAATGATTGGCAAGATCTAAAGACTATATGGATTAGTTGGGACAATACTAAAAGGGAATCATTCACTAAGAGATATGGAGACGTTGCTCTTTTACTTTAAGTTTGCTTGGATGTAGGTTTGTTGCAAGTGGCCTCTCAATTCTGGAATCCATCATATCGGTGTTTCACTTTCAGTTATAAAGATTTGGTCTTGAAGATCGATGAATACACTGCATTACTCAGCATTGAAAGGGCAAAGGTCAATAGGATATACTATAAAGCTTTGAATCCTCCAACCTTCAAGAAAAGATTAGCTCAAATCCTCGAGGCAATAGAGCCTTGGATTGAGAGTTATCAAAACGAAGGGGAACAGTGAATGCATCTCATGGCCTAGTTTGAAAGAAACAATGATAAGTACAGTTGACGTTCAAAAAATTCAAAATATCTACACTTTGGCGATATATGGTCTAGTTATATTCCCAAAAAGATTAGGCTATGTTGAAGCCATAATAGCAGATGTTTTTTTCTCATTTATGTTACAACGTTAAACCTACCGTGGCCATCATTGCCAAAACTATTCGAGCTCTCCATTTTTGTAAGAAAATGGGTATAGGTCAATTCATCAGATGTACACCACTCCTTCACATTTGGCTTGTCAATCACTTTAGCTTAGAAGAAAGTAGGACACTGTATTACTTTTTACCCAACTTTAGCCCAATCTCCAAGGCACTTGAAAAGGAATGGCCTTAAGACAAATCTGAAGAGCAATGGGTCTAAAAATTTTGAAACCTCAAAGGAAAGGAGGTGACATGGAAGGCCTTCTGATTTTCTCGACAAACAATTATATATTGGTGCAGAGATTACAACTGCGTGCCACTTATGAGATTATGGGGGAATACTAGCTATGCCCTTCTTTTAGTCCTTCGATAGTTTCGGTGCCGTCAATTCATCCCTTTCGTCCAAGACCTAAAGTTGTGGGATTTTGACTATGGTGAGCCTAACTACAAGTCCAAAGTCCAGCTAGCCTTTCATGTGCAGAAACAAACCCGTTGCATGGAAAGATATTGGAAAGAGAGTAGTATGACCCCAAGATATGATGAATGGAGGATTGATCGCATTAATGACGTCGTGCCCTTGTCTGGTACTAGGACATCACAAATGTCAATTGACAAATTTCTTTCTGAAATTAAATTGCTCAAGCAAGAGTTCGAATAAGAAAAGGCAACCTTTGCCAAGGAAATCACTCGATTAAAGGAGGAAAATAGTTAATTGAAAATGGACCTCTACCTCAAGGATGGCGAGATAAGCAAGGCTGTCAAGGAGAAAAACCACCTCAAGGAGGATCTCGAGAGCTTGAAAAGAGACAATGGGACCTTAACAAAGCAAGCAACTCCTAAAGACTTCGAAAGTCATCGATCAAGTGAAGGACAAAAATTACTACTCTCAAAAAAGAACTACACCAATGGAGAGAAGTTGCTAGGGTTAACAGAGAAAAGCTTATTAGAACCCAACTATTGCATCAACTTATCGAAGGAAGAATGAATGGTTAGTGGCTTGAGTTCAGGATTTAAGAGCAAACCAGGCCAAAAATGGAGTTTTGACACTTGGAATTCAAGACTTAGAGCATTCTCTTCAAGCTCGCCAAGACCAAGTTGATGCACTAGTGAGAGCCTCCGAACAGCGAGAGCAAGAATGGCTTCAAGTGATTGATCATGCGCATCAAAACTATCAGGACTATCATCATCATCCCACAGAACAGATCCAGGCAGCTAAGTTGGAGGTAAAGAACATGTTGTATGTAACCTGATCCCTGACATGTGATATCTTGCCCATCGGAGCCCATGAGCAAGATTTGTTGTATTTTTTAGACCATGTAATCAAGTAATGTAATCGTGTCAGGCATTTTTGAATGTAATCACATGTAATTAAGACATTTTGTTACTTTAATGAAAGATACTATTGGTAGAGTTGTCCCTTATCCAATTATCTTTTTTGCATTTGCATAACTAACCTAATCCTTTCATGGTTTTTTATTCATTCATGATCGCATATTCACTCTCATTGCATCAAACATATGCCTGAACATAGCGTAAAGGCCTAATCAGAAAATAATTTAAAGTGAAGGTGATCCAAAACATGAAATCTACAATTCGTCATTGGTACAATAATTGCAATCATCAGAAAGCGATGGAAAACGATCACCAGGCCTACATCTAAAGAATCAAACTCATGTATAGAAAGTCCCAAGAGCAGGCACTCTGTAAGCATGAGGAAAAAGGGCAAATGAGCACAGTTGAGACAGGGAAAAAACCAGCCTACCTTGAAAGCAATTTGAATGGTCGTACTACGACCACCAATGCTCAAAAAAGGGCACTACATGGGCAACACCCTCTAGCAATGAACATCCCACCATCTCAGCCATTTATTTATATCAATCCTGCAATAGCGCCCACCTAATTCAAGGATTTCAAGGCCTGGGCTCTTTACCGTCATAGCTTATAGTCCCGAACCTTGATGAGCATATGGAGCAAGAGAAAACAAAAGGGCCTTTAGAAAACGATAAGGACTTGGACAAATATCACTCATTAGATAAGCGTTTTTTAGATGTGGAAGGAAGTAACAAATTTGGAATCGTAGACGCAAAGTCAATAGGACTAGTTTCAAGATTCATCATCCCACTTAAGTTTAAAGTGCCCGATTTTAAAAAATACAACGGGACTACAGACCCTACTGCCCATGTTCACATGAACTGTCATAAAATAGCAGGACATGAAGAGAACAAAAAGCTATTGATTATTACTTCTAGGATAGTCTGACTGAGGTTGCCCTCCGATGGTACATAGGACTTGATCCTGCAAGAATTGAAACATGGGTAGACTTGGCGTGCACATTCCATGAACAGTATAAGTATGTGTCTGATTGGGTTCCAAATCATCTTTCTGTCATGAACATGGAGAAAAAATCTTTTGAGAGTTTTAGACAGTATGCTCAGAGATGGAGGAAGGAGGTAGCTCAAGTTCACCCTCCTCTAATTGAAAAAGAAATGACAGTTATCTTTGTTGGCACCCTACTAGCTCCTTACTATGAAAGGCTAGTAGGAAGCACTATGAAAAATTTTGCTGACATGGTCATGTCAGGTGAAATGATTGAGAACACCATTAAGAACGATAGGATATCTATTGAGGGAGTATCTGGATCAGTAAAAAAGATAGCAAATAAAGGCAAGGAGAGCGAAGTGAATGCTGTAGGCGAGAATCATGCTAGGTTTAATCAAAGTCTACATCCAGCACAGCCTATGTACTTCCCAAGCATGTTGAATATAGGTCTTACCCCTTACTCATCAGCACAACAACTAGCCCACACTATCGGCTTCACTCTTGCAATAAGCTTTGCACCAAATCCCATGCAAAGTGGGCCTAAAATGCACAGCCCCACAACATTCACAATGCAAGAGCTCTGAATAACCAACAAGAACCCTAAGAAAAGGAGCACTTTGAACCACTCCCTTACTCGCATAAAGAGATTTACTCTCACTTATTGGTAGGCAGACTAGTGGCCCCAGTATTCACAAACCCAAGATCACCATTGTAGCCGAAATGGTATGATGATAACACTTATTGTGAATACCATGCCGGAGTGCAAGGCCACTCCATTGAGAACTACATTTCATTCAAAAGAAAAGTGCAGGGTTTGCTAAAAAATGGACTGATCAAGATTGAACAAGGTCCTGACCTAATCTCGAGGCTAACCCACTCTTTAATCACGTCGAACAGAGAGTGAATGCGATAATTGATGGAAAAGACTATCGAATTAAAAGAAGTGTAGGAGAAGTCAAAACCCCGATGAGCAAGATCTGACGAGCTTTTGTGAAAACTGGAATAGTAATAGATAACAAAAATCAAAAAAGAAATGCCATTGATACATCTTGTTGCCATTGCAGTCAAGAACACAACTTGCAACATTGTTCATCATTCTTAGATATGGTCCTAAGGATGATGGATCGATCCAAAATCGAGTTCTACAAGGAGTGGGATGGACATGATGACCTGATATCAATGCCACTGATGAGGCAAGACTCATCGATGGTCAGATCTCTAGTTGTTTGTCTCTTATCGACATGAAAAAAAGAGGTAATAAAAATTTTAGGCAAGATGGATAGAGGAGGCTACCCAAATCCATCCCTTACTAATAGAAAAAGAGATGATTGTTAGATTCATTGGCATGTTGCAAGCCCCTTATTATGAAAGGGTAGCGAGAAATTTCTCGAAAAACTTCACAAATGTGGTCATACTTTGTGGGAAGATCGATGAGGACATGAAAAATGAATTGAGTAGAAAAATATCTGTAAAGATAAAGGGAAAGAACAGATAAAGGCTAGTAAGCAATCAAAATCTAGCATCAAAGTAAGTTCTTCTCAAACTCGTGCAGAGTTAGGCTTCAAGGAAATGATCATTGAAGAAAACTATGAGATTGTGGAACATAAAAGTTCGGATGCCAATGAATTTGGTTTGGCAAACCTTGGTGCAAGCTAAACTACTTAATGCAACTGAGAAGATATAGGAAAAGATTGACAACTTTTGCGATTTCCATATATTTGCGGCCATACTCTTTAAACATGCAAAGAGTTTCACACAATGTTTCAAAGGATGGTGAATAAGGGTAGCATCAAACTCTATGATGAAAAGCAAACCACACATACCTTATGGGATTGGAAGACCACTGATTTTGTACGATAATCAACGAAGAGTTAAAGTTGACCCTGTTAAACCTCCACCAAAGATGATCATTCAACTTCCATCTCCCTTCCTATATAAAGATGATAAGGCAGTTCCTTAGAACTATGAAAGCAAAACCTTAATCATCAGAGAATCTAGCCAACAAACAGCAAGTGTTGACCTTTCAAGGTTAAGTCACCTAACTCGGAATGGCCGATGTTATGCCCTAACAACATCGAAAAATAGCACTCAGTAAGAAAATGCCAATCTCATTTCTCGAGCACTAAAGTTTACAACCAAAAACTCAAAATCGATGGCTGTCAAAGATCCAGTAAACGAGAAAGAAGCTACTGAATTCCTCAAATTCATCAACCACAGTGAATACAGTATTATCGATCAATTGAACAAACAACCTGCCAAGATATCTTTGTTATCATTGCTGTTGAATTCAGAAGCTCACAGGAATGCCCTTCTTAAGGTTCTGAATGAGGCATATGACCCTCTGACATCTCTATAGGTCAGTTGGATCACCTAGTGAACATCACCATCGATAATTACATAACTTTTAATGATGACAAAATCTCACATAGAGGAAAAATAAATTACAAGGCCCTCCATATCACCATATATTGTAAAGGCACCATGTTGCCCAAGGTGCTTATTAATAACAGATTGGCTTTAAATGTAATGCCCATATCATGCTTGAATAAGCTCCTTGTTGATGCATCTCATATCCAGAATAGTCGTACGATTATGCAAGCATTTCATGGAACTTGTCAAAACATTGTCAGGAACATCACCATTCCACTCCAAATCAGTCTATATACTTACGAAGTTGACTTTCACATGATGAACATTCCTTCATTATATAACTGCCTGTTAGGAAGGCCGCGGATTCATTCTGCTGGGGCAGTACCATTATTTTTGCTCCAAAAGTTAAAACTCATCATCCAGAATAAAGTTATCAGTATCAGAGAAGAAGAATATATCATTGCTGCTACCTTAACTGATGCTCTATATGTTGAACCTGACGAAGATATCCTAGAATCCTCTTTCTAGTCTTTTGAATTTGTCAATGCTACTTATGTCAAGGAAGGGTTGCCAATAGTTCAGCCTCACTTATCAGAGAGTACTCATATAGGTTTGAAGTTGACTGTCGGCAAAGGTGCCTAGGCCAGAAAGATACTCAAAAATCGCCTTGAAAAAGTTACTGAAGCCTTCAAAGAGGTTACCCAGATCGACAAAAGAGGGCTAGGGTTCAAACCCAATGCATGGCAAAAAGAAAACAAGCTCAAAAAATGAGTAAGAAGAGGATAGCTCGTTTGTCAAGACAAGACACGGAGGATGAACCACCGATGTTCCCATCATTTTGGGAAAATTTTCGTCTAGGGGGAGATGTAAATATTGGCTCCACTAATGCTGTGATCATATTGAACAAGGCATTTGAGGATATTTCCATCAATGTAATTAATGAGCCAAAGATGTCAACCATAATTTTGAAGACCAGTCTGTGCCCCTCAGTGTTTAGACTGAGATTAAGATTCATGTATTGTTCAAGTCTATTTCAAAGTAACGCTATGAAGTAAACCTACATGCTCTCGCCTAAAAACATTGTAGGATCCTTTGTGTGGGCAACTTTTATTAATGTTATCAATGAAAATGACTGAAAATTTTGCATTCATTCTTTATGTTCATAGTTCTTGTCAATCGTAGACCTTTCTTCACATATTTTTCCACCTATATTGTTCATTTTTCATATTTTCAGGTATCCCAATGAAGGTGACATGAATCTTTATACTGAAACTTTAGAAATCATTTTTGAGCAACCAATTTATGCTGATAAGGTGGAATCTGAAGAGGATCCTGAAGAGAACCCTATACCCTTAGACCTATTGAGACTAGTTGAGAAGGAAGAAAACCAGATATTACCTCATGAAGAACCCATTGAAACCATAAACCTTGGAACAGAGGAAGATTGAAAAGAAATTAAGATTGAAACCTCTATAGAGCCATCAACTTGAGTTAAACTACTAAGTCTCCTTCAGGAATATCGAGATATGTTTGTCAGGTCCTATCAAGACATGCCTAGACTAGATACTAACATTGTGGTTCATAAACTTCCTCTCAAACCTGAACGTAAACCAATCCAGCAAAAGTTAAGAAGGATGAAACCAAAAATGCTTCTTAAAATCAAGAAAGACATCAAAAAACAATTTGAAATGGGATTTCTTAAGGCAGCCAAATATCCTGAATGGGTAGCCAACATAGTCTGAGTTCCTAAGAAGGATGGTAAAATGCGAATGTGTGTGGACTACAGGGACCTGAATCGAGCCAACCCCAAGGATAATTTTCCTCTGCCTCACATTTATACCTTAGTAGACAACACTGCCAAAAATACACTATTTTCTTTCATGGATGAGTTCTCAGACTATAGTCAAATCAAAATGGCAGTTAAAGACATGGAAAAGACCACTTTCGTGATCATGTGGGGAACTTTTTGCTATAAGGTGATGCCTTTCAGGTTAAAAAATGCCAGAGCAACTTACCAAAGGGCTATGGTAACATTGTTCCATGACCTTATGCAAAAAGAAATAGAGATTTACGTGGATCACATGATCGCCAAATCATCAAAAGAGAGTGAACATGTTGCCAATCTGTTAAAACCCTTTAAAAGGCTGTGCAAATACCAACTCAAGCTAAATCCTGCCAAATGCACGTTTGATGTAACCTCTAGTAAATTATTGAGGTTTATTATGAGCGAGAAAGGAATAAAGGTGGATCTTGATAAGGTTAAAGCAATTCAAAACCTACCATTACCTCAAATTTAAAAGGAAGTGAGAAGTTTCTTAGGAAAACTGAACTACATAGCCCGATTCATATCTCAGTTAACCAAAAAATGTGATCCGATCTTTAGGCTACTGAAACAACAAAATCCTGGAGAATGGGATCAAGAATGCCAAGAAGCTTTCAATAAGGTCAAACATTACCTTTCGAACCCTTCAGTACTTGTGCCACCAGTGCTTGGTCGACCACAATCCTGTCTCTATCAATCCTAGACAAGTCAATTAGCTGTTTAGTAGGACAACATGATGAATTAGGAAATAAGGTATAGGCTGTCTGTTACTTAAGCAAGAAGTTTATAGAATATGAAAATAATTATTCATTCGTAGAGAAGCTATGCTGTGTTATAGCTTGGACAGCTCGAAGGTTAAGGCAATACATGTTGTACTACACTCTATGGTTAATCGCCAAACTTTATCCCATCAAGTATTTGTGCAAAGCCCCCATCTTGTCTAGGAGATTAGCCAGATGGCAAGTTATGCTTTTTGAGTACGAAATTGTGTATGTGAACCAGAAAGCCATTAAAGGTAATGCAATAGCAGACTTTTTGGCAAATCAAGCATAGATGACTATTAACCTTTAAACTTTGAGTTTATTGACAAAGACCTGATGTGCATATCCAAAGCAGAGAACACTGTTAAGTGTGGGTCATCATGGAAAATGTACTTTGATGGAGCTTCAAATGCACTATGGCATGGAATTAAGGTAATTTTCATCTTACCCGAGGGAAACCATTACCCTTTCATAGCCAAATTAAACTTTGATTGCACAAACAACATAACCGAATATGAGGCCTGCATCATGGGACTCCAAGCAGCCATTGAAAAGGGCATTCGAACATTGTAAGTGTTTGGAGATTCAGCCTTCATCATTTACCAACTGAAAGGAGAATGGCAAAAATGTGATGCTAAACTGATCCATTATGGGAATCTGATGTCGAAGCTCAAGAAAAAGTTTAATGATATTATCTTTCAACATCTACCTCGAGATGAGAACCAAATTGCTGATGCCTTGGCCACTTTATCTTCCATGTTTAAAGTTAATCGAGAATTAGACATTGTTCCTATCCAAATAAGTATCTACTCAACCCCGGCACATGGCCAGAATATTGAAGAAGAAAAGGATGGTTTTCCATGGCATCATGATATCTTTCAGTACATTAAGGATCAACGATACCCAAAACGTGCCACCGAAGCTGATAAGAGAACCATGAGACGATTAACTGTGAACTTCATTTTGGATGGTGAGATTTTATACAAGAAAGGCTGGGATCAGGCATTACTTTGATGCATGGATGCCTTCAAAGCCAAAAGAATACTTGAAGAAGTTCAGGATGGAATTTATGGTATGCATGCTAATGAACACCGAATGGCAAGACAAGTCATACGATCGGGTTATTATTGGTTGACTCTCGAAAAAGATTGCATTGGCTATGCTCTAAAATGTCATAAATGCCAAATCTACGTTGATAAGATCCATGTCCCACCGACACCTTTGAATGTTATGATAGCTCCATAGCCCTTTTCTATGTAGGCATGGACATGATTGGACCTATTACCCCCAAGGCTTATAGGCATTACTTCATTTTGGTCACGATCGATTACTTCACCAAATAGGTAGATGCAGCTTCTTATTCCAATGTTACCAGATCTGTCATGTGAAAATTTGTGAAATGGGACATCATCTATAGATATGGTCTTCCTGAACAAATCATTACTGATAATGCACACAACCTAAAAAACAAGATGATGCAAGCAGTTTGCTCTTAGTTTAGATTCAGCATCAAAACTCTATCCCATACTGTCCGAAGATGAACGAAGCAGTTGAAACAGCCAACAAGAATATCAAGAAGATAGTTGAAAAAATTGCTGAGACGTACAAAGATGGGCATGAAAAGTTACCTTTTGCTTTAGATGCGTATTGCACTGCTGTACAAACTTCTACAAGTGCTACCTCATCTGCCTAGGTTTATGGCATGGAGGTTGTCCTACCTATCGAGGTTGAAATCCCTTCCCTTTAAGTTTTAAAGGAATCATAACTTGAAAAGTTTGAATAGGTTAAAAACTGATATGAATAGCTCAATCTCATCGAAGAGAAAAGAATCAAAACCATCTGTCATAAGCAGATGTATCAAAAGCGCATGATGAAAGCCCATGACAAAAAAATCCATCTTCGTCATTCTTGAGAAGGTGACCTGGTGCTCAAACAAAGTCTCCTAATCCATAAAGATACTCACGAAAAATGGACCCAATATTAGGAAGAGCCATACATGGTGAAACACGTATTCTTTGGAGAAGCCCTAATCTTAACCGAGATGGATAGTAGTGACCTGCCCAACCTCGTGAACTCTGATTCCGTTAAAAAATACTATGCTTGAAAGGGCTTTAGGATGAAAACCCGAAAAGGCATCCTCTTAGTCCCTCACCTACCACTCACCAAAAAAATCTAAAAAAAAAAAAACAAAGAAGAAAATCTAAAAAAAATACAAGATAAAAATAAAAACAAAAAATAACTTAAGTTGAAAACCTGAAAGAGTGACTTAAGCAACTAAACCTTGTTCCTTTGATCAAACTAAGTCATAACCTAACCCAACCCATCTATTTTGTGCTGACCACCCCCACCAAAGCCTCATCCACACTTGCACTTGAAAAATGAGAACCGCCTAACTTTGAGGCCCCATTCCACCATAGAGCAATCGAAAGAATCTCCTTATGGGTTAGCTAGCACCAAAAGGATTAATTGCTCGAGCAAAATCTCCAAAGACAGTCAGCGAATAATTCATGTCATCAACATCAGAGCCAATTAACCAAGAAAACTCGTCTTATCTCTTTTGTATTTCAAAATTTTTCATAATCTCATAAGTTTGTAACAACTTGTACCCCCTTTTTTTGAATGAAAATACAATTGTTTGATTTTTGCACAACCTTTTTGTAACCCTACATTCCATGTTTTATAATGCTTATCCTTTAATTGATAATGCTTGATAAATGGACAAAACTGATGACAGGATTTCCTAGCGTTACTTCAAATGATAAAACTTTGCAGGAACTTTGTTTCATGTTTAAATGCCAAGAATGAACTCTTAAGGGCCATAGCTAGTCTTGCCTGGGACTCCACATCTAGAAAATATGCTCAAAACCTCCTCCTAATAAGTGGTCATGAACCTCATGTACCTTCAAAGAAGGGACAACCTTAACATTTATAGCCTTTGGAAATCTAAAGCAAGATTGACAAAACCTGGGCAAAAGGCCACTTCACCAAAGCCGAAGAAAGCCCAAAACTAGCCATTGGATTAGTCCTTTAAAGTCATCACCCTTGCATCAATTAGGTAAGCATTTGCATCTCCATGCATTATGCAATATTTAACATCTTACATGTATCAACTCACGTACACAAAAGTCAAATTTATAAGGAACCTAAGGTACCATTTTCTCATTTCAAAAAACCCTAAAAGGCCTCAAGAAAGTACCTTTAGCCTTACATGCTCATTGAAAATCATGCAAGAAGTGTATCTAAACTCATTTCCTTCCAGTCCTCAAAGAGCAGGACACTTCCCTACCTCAAAGCCCATACAAGCTGGTGGGAACAACCAACCTCAGTCCTCAAAGAGTAAGACGTTTCCCTACTAACGCCTATGCAAGCTGGTGGCACCATATAACCTATCTCAATCCTTAAAGAGTAAGACATTTTCTTACCTTAAAGCCCATACAAGCTGGTGGCACCTATTTACCTTAGTTCACAAAGAGCTAGATGCCTTTCTTCACTTACCTTAAAGCCCATATAAGCTAGTGACACTTGTCTACCATAGTCCACAAAAAGTTGGACGTCTTTCTTTACCTACTTTAGAGCCCACACAAGCTGATGGCACCTATTTAAAAAATTAAAAAAAAACCTAGTAGGAAGGTCAAACCGTACAAAACTCATCAAAATCTTTTGTTCTATAAGTTGTTTAACCCATCTCGACTTGATACTAAATAACTCTCTACTTCTCAGTAGGCACACAAATTCATCATCCCATCCAAACAAAATGGTGTCTATTTGTCTTTGCTTTATTCCTAATACTTAGCAATGACCAAAGAGGGGCAGCTGTAAACACTTTATTTTGTTCGGATAGTTTTTGGCATCCTAGGAGTTAGGTTAAAGATCAAAAATAAAAATAAAAGTTGGGGGACGACTGACGGGGGTTGCGTCACTAGGCATTATTAGCCGACACGGTACCAAGCAAAAAAAATTTTAGGAAAGATCTGAAATGCCTATGGACTGTATTAGAGAAAAATATAAAAATGAGGCATCAAAGGCCACTTTTCATGGTGTCACCAAGGTTATTCAAACAAATACACAAATCAATTTCCCATTGTTTGTGACCAAGTTGAGTAAATCGAGAAGCCACTGGTATGTACAAGTTATATTAGGGCGCAAGTATTGATACGAGGCCTTTACAGTGCAAAAACTTGAGTTTTCATGTGTAGTATCGATACAAAAAAGTTTGGTATTGATACCCAAGGTGTGGTATCGATACCTGGCAGTAGCTAAACTAATGATTTTTTGGCAAAATGTATCAATACATAAGCATAAGTATCGATACAAATCCATAGAGTATTGATCCAGGCCTCTAAGTCTCGAGACTGGAAACATTTTTGCTCTTAGTATTGATACATAGCTCATCGTATCGATACTGAGTAAAAAGTACCTTGTGTATCAATACAACATGTTTTGTATCGATACACCAAGGCATTTTTGCCTAGTTCGAGCCACTTTTTGGCCTTCAAAAACTTGATTTAAACATGTTTTTGCACCAACGAATTATCATAACATATCAAACCTTAACTATAGGTTCATTAATGGATTCAAACAAATTTTTGGAGCACAACAATCAATAAGAAAGGTCATTTTCTTAAGATATATAGGTGTAAAAGGGTATGGCAAGTATATCTCTAGTTGCAGGGTATGGCAAGCATATCTCTAGTTGCAGGCTATCATAGCCTTTTTGCCTCCTTGTTCAGCATGGCAAAACCAATAAGATGATAGTCAGCTAAGCATGGTAGCTGGAGATTTTCCTTGGTCCAGGAGAGAAAAATCAAAAAATGCCCATGCCTTATCTCTAAAGGCATTGGCTGAGCATTAGATTAAAAGAAAGACTTTTCAACTATGAAAAACACTACCAGCTATCTCAAAAAAAAAACTTTCAGCTATTAAACAAAAGCTCTTCAGTAATCCCAGAAAACTCTTTATCCATCCCCATAAATCTTCTATCAACTCCAGCTCCAACAACTCACCAAAACACTATTTCATTGCCTTCCACCCTCAACCAATTTCCATTCTCGTAGCTCCCTAAAATCACCACCAAAACACCTTCAAAAACTCAACCTTTCACATATTTTATCCTTAAAACACCCTATCAGCAACCACATTACTAGGAAGCTTCTTTCTTTCATCATTTTCTTGCTAAACAATAGCAAAAAGAGGGAAGAAACTAAGCTTAAAGTCGCTACTTTAAAAAGAAGAAAACTTCAAGCTTTTACTGGTACATTTTTTTTACCTTGTTCCATATATTTTCTGTTTCGATCATCCATTTCATTTTAGTGAGCCCTTCATGTTGCCATGACCCTCCTAATACTCCCATGCATCTTTGTTGCCTTGTTTATGGTAGTCTTAGGATCTTGATGACCTTCTTGCACTTTGATGTTGTGGGATATATAAACTCACCATACTTTATTTTCATCATTACACAGCCTCTATTCATGCATCTTTTGCCATGTTTCTTCCATATTCACATAACCATTACATATTTAAGTGGTCACCTTGACATGTCTTAGGTATGTTCAAACATTCTCTTGTGTTTTAAGGAGTCTTATGAAATAAAAATCCTATCTTGACAACTCCAGCATCCATCTCTTTGTTCAAACATGTTCATATCATCTCCATGCACCTTATTTGTCATCTTTTTGCATTTGTGTCACACATTTTCATGTC
>JBBYHK010371161.1:0-24030 GCA_038382065.1 Adansonia grandidieri | reverse complement strand
ATAACCGAATTAACCGAACTTTTAATATTTAATATTTAATAATTATATATTTATATATATTAATAGCCCAATTAAACATATTCTCAAACCAAATATACAACCATTAGCTCAAGACCCAATAAACTGATTTAACCGAACTAACCGATCAAACCAACCGAAATTTATTCGGTTCGGTTAATTCGATTATGGTTAAAAATGTCAGTCGATTCGATCGATTCCTCTAGTTAAGTCGGTTAAATCGGTTTAAAGTTTTTTTTGACTGAACCGATCGAATGCTCACCCTTTTAATCCCCATCCAATTGCACCTAACTTGTCCAAACCAAACCATTTCTCTTTCCCTTACTGTCACCATCTCTTTCTCAACAAAATACCTTACCAACGCCATCTCTCTCTTTGAAATTATCGTCGCCGTCTCTCTTTCTCTATGAGAAAACTACAATTCTCTCTCTCTCTCTCTGTCTCTCTCTCTCTCTCTCTCTCTCTCAGAAAACTAAAAACAAAAGCAAAATTGAGATCCACAATCAGCCATTACTTTACAACAATCACTTCAAATCCTCTAGTTATGAACATGTACAGAAACCACAATTTTGTATCTATATTACTTGAATTTTTTATTTATTTTTTAACATAATTATATTTGATACACATTTAAATATAAATATAAACTTATTATCTTTTAATGTATTAAAAAATTAAAATTTCGATTCAGAACACATATATATATATATATATCCGACACTATCTTTCGATCCAATAACATAAGACTTTGATCTTTTAATATATTAAGAAATTAAAAATATTAATATTGAGCAAACACACATATATATATATATATCCAACACCATTTTTCAATCCAATAACACAAGACCTCGATGAGCAGCCTTCAATTTTTGTACCAAGTTTTTTTTTTTTTTTAATTATACTCGAGTGAAAATCTAATTATCTTTAAGAGCAATCTCTTGTATTACTTATCAAATTGTCACGTTGAAAATGAGTTTTTTTTTTTTAATCTAAATTTTCTGGGCTTTTATTTCTCTCATTTTTTTTATCACTGTTTACTAATAAAAACATAAACCCAAAAGGGTTTTCTTTGATGTGATCAAAATTGACGATTGTTTTTGCTTTGGGAATTATTAAAAAAAAAAAATTATAAGATTATAGTAGTTGGACTTAGAAGCCCGTTAGTGAAGTGGCCCAAACAATTAACGAGGCCTACATTCCAATTTTCCTTTGGGGTCTAGCAGATTGGGCCATCTTTTAGGAAGACACGTGATCGCCACTTTTTTTTTTTTTTGTAAGTTATATTGTCTAGCATATCGTAACTCATGTGGAATTTTAATGTCCGAGGTGAGGTCATCCATGTCTTTGACCACCAATTCCCAATCAAAAGATAACAATGGTATCTGACAGGTTGTCTGTCTTGAGGGTAACCAATAGCATACACTCTTTTTACCCTAACCTCTCATGTCTTCATTTATCTCGCCTTCTATCCTTGTTGCCTTAAAGCATCAAAGAATGCCCCAAAAATCTGCATTTGACACCCTCTAACCTTACCTTCTCTTTTACAAGAACTCAAGCCACTGAAACTTCCACCACAAAACTAAAAAGATCTGGACAAAAAAGTAAACCATGTTTGTTGTTGTAATGTGAAGTCAGACTTATCATTTGAGTAGACATTGCATGTTTAATTATAGCAAGAGTTTATTTTAATAAAAGGCTAAATATGTTATAGTACAATCATAATTATATGTTCTATTTTTAATAACCATTACTATATTTGAAAATTGCGTATAAGCCCCATCTATCCCACATAGGAAACAAGCATAGAAATATAGAAATCAATTCCTCATTTTGAATTTCTTTGAATATGTCTACAAAGAAAAAACAAATCATGGTTTTCTGCATTTGTGAAATGTTGATGGGCTCAATCGTGATTGGTGATGAAAATGAAACACCACCGATTAGTTACAAAGCCATGAGAGCTAATTATCGACCTCCATGCAGAGGAGGGAATTGCTTGCTAACATAATCAAATCCTGAAAATAGAGGTTGCGAGAAAATCTCGAAATGTCGACATTTATGAAACTCATGCTTAAAAAAGGATTTATGTCCCATTGTTATTCATCATGTTGAAGATGTCAATATAGCAAAAACATATTGTTTTCTTATAATGTTCGGAAAATGATTTTTTTTTATTTCTTTTTGATAATTTTCGGGTTACGAGTGGAGGTTTCATGACTTGAACCCGAAATCTCAAGACTCGCAAGTTTTTTGTCACTAGGCCAAGATGTTGAACAAAAAATGACCTTTTTATGTTCCATATTTGTGAACTTTTACAATATTTGAATATATTTTGGAATTATATAAATCTAGTCTTTCCTACATATGATTTAAAATTTTTTTGGTACAAATAAAGACGTAAGATAAAAAAAGATATTTTAAATATTAAAATTTAAACCCATAATAATTGAATTTTAATTTTTAAAAATGATTAGATAAATTAATTAAATTAAATTTTAAGCGTGATTTATTTTGCCGACACTCTTTGAATTTTTCGAAATATGTATACCGACAAGATTCTTTTTTTTTTGGGTGGGGGGGAATGTTAGGGAGATGCAAAAGCACTACTACCTAACTATGATAAAATTAGATATAATATGATTATATAATATGAATATTATAAAAAATAATAAAAATATAATATATAACATGATACAAAAAATAATATTAATACTTTATAAATAAATAAATATATCAAAATTATATAATTTAAATTATTAATATTTTAAAATTTTATATAAATATATAAATACTTTAAATATAATTATAGAATAAAAATATACCATGCATTTACACGAATTGACAAGATTATCTCGCCAATTGGCCACTGGATCGAATCGTGAAACTGGAAACTGGAAAAAACCATTAAATGCCGACAAGTTTCTCGTCCTTGGAAACAATTTATTCCCATTGATCATTGGTTTCTTATTATCAAATAAATAATTTAAATTACAACTGCATCGTATTTACCGTGGACGTATATACATGAAAGGTTTTTGAGCATTGTTGGAATATATCCCAAACTCAATGTGTTCAAATAAAAAAAAAAAATTATGGCCAACATAACGATTAGATCTAGTAAATTTTACACGATATGATTATATAATGTAAAATAAAATATAAAAAATATAAAATATAAAACACTACCATAATAAAATATATAAATATATCAAAATTTATATAAAATAAATTATTAACTATTAAAATTTATATAAAATATATAATATTTTAAATATAATTATAATATAAAAATAATATTAATAAAATATAAATATATAAATTATCGAATCTAGACAAGCATTGATGTTACTAGAACTTCCTTTCTACGTTTAACATTCCGTGATCATTTGAACCTCTAACACTGTTCTTCCACTAGCAGCCATATGCCCAGGAAAGTTAGCATTTTCAAGTTATATCTATAAAGTCTCAACCAATATTTGGATAATTTCGGGTAGATTTCGCAACTTTTGATGTGTATGATCATGCGATATAAATATGATATAAAAATAAAATATTATTAAAATATAATTTAAATATAAAATAATATATAATCATATAAAAATTTATATAATACGAATTATAAATATATCAAAATTTATATAAAAATATAATATTTTAAATATAATTATAATAAATAAAAATATATAAATATAAGATAAATATAAAAATTATCGGATCTAATTCCGCTTCAAAGCCAGCTACATAAGCCAACCTTTCCTGGTCCCCTCCCCTCAACCCCCCTCACTTTCCTCCTATTTTCCCAACCATATGGCTAATGTCATAAACTACAAATTTAGAGTTGGTCGACGACAATTTCTGAACCAAGGATGTTTCGTCATGTTCAAAGTACATAAAAGACCCAAGAATTAAGATTACGCGTTCGATTAATTCGATAAATAATTAAATTAAATTAATATTAATTACATTAATTAAAACTTTTATTATTTTTTAATAATTAAATTAAATTATAAAAAAATTATTTTTAACCGATGGAAATTATTTTAATTGATTTGATTAATTAATTGAATTTTTTTTTTTTTTTTACATTCAAAGTACATAAGAGAGCAAAGGACCCAGGACATTATTAATTAAGACTATGCATTTGATTGATTCGATTAATGACGGAACTAAATTATTTTTAATGTAATTAATCAAAGTTTTTATTATCTTTCTCTAAAGCAAATTATAAAAAATTTACTCTTAAACTATCAAAATTATTTTGATTAATTCGATTGGTTCGAAAAAAAATTACATCTAAAAACATAATACAATCTATTTTAAATCTATAACATGTGCATGTCCAGCTTTTTTCTGCCATTTGAACTGTGCCATTTGCTAGTGTTCACATACATTTCTGTGAATCAAATTTAAAACTTACAGCAAATAAAGTCATATGCTTCAAATGCATTTCCTTGTTTTAATTTGGCAAGTGAAATTAAATAAAATTGATCGAGTAATATTAGATATGAGTATATGAATATAAAAGAGAAAACAATAATTTAAATGTGATTCGATAAGAATACACGAAGATCTTAAAATTTATGTAATATGAATTATTAATATATCAAAATTTATATAAATATAAAATATCTTAAATACGAATATGATCTGAGGCAAAGCTAAAAAATTTATATTTGGGGTCGAGATAAAAAAATATATATAAATATAAATTTTTTATGACCAAATAAATTTTTTACTATTTTTAATTAAAAAAATTAAAATAAAAAAATTAAAGATATGACGTATTCCCTTTTGTTTATGACATGTAAAATAAATGAATGTCCTGATCGAGTAATATTAGACACGAGTATATGAATATGAAAGGAAAAACAATAATTTAAATATGATTCGATAAGAATACACGAAGGTCTTGAAATTTATGTAATATGAATTATTAATATATCCAAATTTATATAAATATAAAATATCTTAAACACCAATATGATCTGAGGCAAAGCTAAAAAAATTATATTTGGGGTCGAGATAAAAAATATATAAATATAAATTTTTTATGACCAAATAAATTTTTTACTATTTTTAATTAAAAAATTAAAATAAAGAAATTAAAGATATGACGTATTCCCTTTTGTTTATGACATGTAAAATAAACGAATGTCTTGATCGAGTAATATTAGACACGAGTATATGAATATGAAATGGAAAACAATAATTTAAATGTGATTCGATAAGAATAGACGAATCTCTTAAAATTTATATAATATGAATTATTAATATATCAAAATTTATATAAATATAAAATATCTTAAACATGAATATGATCTGAGGCAAAACCAAAAGTTTTATATTTAGGGCCGAGATAAAAAAATATATAAATATAAATTTTTTATGATCAAATAAAATTTTTATTATTTTAATTAAAAAATTATAATAAAAAAATTAAAAATATATCGTATTCCATTTTATTTATGACCTATAAAATAAATAAATATAATTTAGATACATGAATTTTTAAGTAATGCAGCCAAAAAGGAGCCATCAAAATGGGCTGAATCAAAGGCTATAAATCTTAGTCAATCAAACCTCAGAACCCCAGTCAAAAAAACAAAACATTCTTGCGAATATGAAAAAGCCAAGATCCAACTAGCTGAAACACAACTTTTACGGATCGTCTGGTCATTGTTTTGTTTTGTTTTAGATAATGGAGTCAATTATTTCAAAAAGTTTAATAGCTAAGAGAATATGGAATTATTATATTTTATTTTAATATATCTATTCGTTAAAAGTGATCATCGATTAGATTATGTTATAATTTAAAAATTTTTTAAATTTATTATTCGAGCTTAATCAGAAAGCTCAAATTATTATTTATAAATTAATAAAAAAATTAAAAATATTTTATAATTAAATTTAAAAATATTTATTATTATTAAATAATAATTCGGACTTAATCGACTTTAATTTGATTAATAGCCCGACTCCTGAACACTTCTACTCATGTGCAAGTTGGATGAATGATTAATGGATATGAACATGAGCTTAAATTAAAAAAAAAATAAAATTAATCGGAGAAAAGTTAAAGTCAATAAGAATCGAACTCTTAACTTTGATAACATTATAAAGTCGAATGATCAATTAATCCAAAAATTTTTAAATATATAAAAAAAAAAATGGTCCAACTATTTATGAAAGCTGATAAAAATTTCTGCAGTAAATAACAAACTTCCTTTTTACGTACAGATTCCTTCCGCCTCCATGGCAGCTAAGCTAATACCTTATTTTTATATATAAAGACAGTCCAACGACCACATGTTAATCCTTATAGTTAGCCAACTCTTCCTTTCTGTTTCTTCATAGCTCTCTCTTTTCTTTGGTTTCTTTCAGCTTTTGAAGATTTTATGGCAACAACATCATCAACAACACCAGATCCATCGTCGGATTTATTAAAAATTATAGTCGAAAGCAATCCTTCGGTTTCAAGATTATCTGAACTGGGTATTAAATCATGGCCTAAGTAAGTACATATATATATATATATATATATATATATATATATATATATACACACACACAAACACACACTAAACCATTTCTTCTGAAGCTGTTCCAAGTTGTTTTCATTTATGATGCCTCGATTCTTCATTTTTTTTTTCCTGAAATATTTATGTTCCTGACATAGGCACAAGGATATAAGCTTTTATAGACACTTCAAGCTTAGAAAAAATTGAATTTACTAATGTTGGATACATATTTTATTCCACAGTCTCACCCGAATCCGAGAATTCATAACCTTTTGGGGTTTTTTTTTTAATTTTGTTGGTGTAGATGGGGATGTCCTCCAGGGAAGTATTTGCTGAAATTCGATGCTGAAGAGACTTGCTATTTGCTGAAAGGAAAAGTGAAAGTTTATCAGAAAGGATCATCATCTGAATTTGTCGAATTTGGTGCAGGTGATCTTGTAACAATCCCTCAGGGTCTTAGTTGCACTTGGGATGTATCTGTTGCCATTGATAAACACTACAAATTTGCTTCTTCTTCAACATCTTCATAATTCTACCATATTTTGTACCCATCTTATCTCTCTTGCCCCTTTCTTCTTTCTCTTCTTCTTTTTTTTTTTTTTAAAAAAAAGAACATGATCAATTTCAATTCTTAAATATAATTACGTGAATTAATTATGTTAAGTCGCGAATTTTATTTCTTCTTTCAAATGATAGGTTAAGATTATCCTGTTAATGTCCAAAGCATGTATATTTTAATCAAAAATACAATTTTCAAGAAGGAATTTTAATTGAGCTTGTTAAGTGAAAGATAAAGGGTTAAAATAATAAAAAAAAAGCTCAACTTTATCATTTTATTTAAGTCTCTATATTTTATTATAAGTAAATAAGCCCTAACCTTTAATGTGCCCAAATAAGTCTAAACTTTTAATTTATATCTAAAACTGTTGACATAAATCAACATTTCATTTAAAACAAAAGCTTATTTAGGTATAAATCAAAGAATAAAAACTTATTTAATATAAGTACAATAAAAATATAAAAGCTTATTTAAAAAAAATGGCATAGTTTAAGGGTTTTTTTAAAATATTTTTAGCCAAGATAAATCTAGCAATCCATGTATAAATGTCCTGATTGATATTTTTTTTATGTCCATTGTGTAAACTTAAACACATTTGTGTTCAAAATTTTAACACAAATATAAATCACGTGCGTTAAATATATCGTATTAATTATTTTAATTGTATTTATTGTATTTATATCGTTTTCGTAGCATATCTAAAATTATTAAATCTAGTAAGAGGTGCATCTATTATTAAACTAAAGGTGCTAAGAATGAATATATTTGAAAGCTTTTAGTGTATGGCATGTGATGTAACAATATCGTAGAAGCAACAAAATGAATGCTAGCCAATAGCTATATAGTTTATTGGTAGGATATTAGATTCTTAATTTCAATGACTAGAAATTAATCTTGTCAATCCCAAGGTTTTTTTAAATAAATATTATAATTTTTTTAATTTTTAAATATAAGAGGTCGTAAAATTAATTCTCAAAATGATCTAATTTTTATATCACATGAGAAATAATGATAGTTGATGGCAGTTCAAACAAAAATAGTGAAAGTCATCCTTTTTCTTCATTTTAGGAACAAGTCGCCTTCATTAAATTTATTTATTTATTTATGTTAAAGCCAATGCTACGCTCGTTAAGGATGTGTTTCGTTGGGTAAAAAAGTAAAAGAATAAAGATCGTGAAAAAAATAAAAAGAAAATAAATTTTGAGTGTACTTAAATGGAAAGAAATGTAAGAGGAAAGAGAACAGGAAAAATTATCATTTTCTACGTTTATTAACAAAAAACAAATCACTCTAAATTGGAAGGAAAAGTAGAAAGAAAATAAGAGTAGTATGAGTTAAATGTATATATTTACAAAATTATTCATATTTTTTTATAATATTATTTTTTTCTCTTAATTTATAAAGGGTATAATAGTAAAATAATATAATTTTTATTTTTTTCTCTTATTTTGCAATCATTCCAAGTAACGAGGGAAAACAAAAATTATTTTTTTATTTTTTTATCTTCCTTACCAAGCACACCGGTAAAATGAAGAAATATATTTTTCATCTTTTCACTTTTATTTATTTTTAAATTTTCATCTTTTCAAATTTCTTTCCATTCTACTAAACATAGCTTAAAAGCGACTTTTCTTATTTTATTTAAAGTTTAAACTGCTACCAATGATGATAGTTTTTTTTATCAATATTTTAAAATTAAATTATTTCGAAAATTAATTTTACCATCCTATTTTTGAAATTAAAAATTTTATAATATTCATATAGAAAAAAAAAAACCCAACCCCAACTATAAAGAAAACAAAATGAAAGCTGCATTATCTCTTGTACTTGTTCAAAATTCTAACCCATATCTTCCAAGTGGTGACTCACCCTTGATGGTGACTAATTGCAAAAATGGATGGCATGGATTAGATAGAAGTGATCAAATATCTTGCTATGGTGTATGTATGTATGCATGTATTTATCTATCTGTATATATATATATATATATATATATATATTTATCTTAAAAAAAAAAGCTAAAAGATTAGAAAAATATGTTACATTCATTACAATGAATTAGAACCTGCAAGAGGTACGCCATGATTTTTTATTTTTTTATTTTTCTAGTTCAGATTTAAATTAGGTTGAATTCAAAGGTTTAAAAGTTTAACCAAATTATAACATGCATTGAAGTTAAATTATGTCTTAAATTCCTAATTTTTTTATAATTTAAATAAAAATAAATAAAATCTTTAAACAAATATTCAAATGTCAAATTATATAAATCCTTAATATGTTAAGAATTCTAACTTAACCATCATCCAAAAATTAAAAGATAATATTTTTCTATTTCGATTAATTTATTTAATTCAATTTATAGAACCGATTACGCAAAAAAACCTAAATCTTCCATAAATTAATCGAATTCAATAAGTTCAAACGATAAATTTGATTAAGATTGAATTATGAATGATCCTATTCGAGATTTAACTAGCAGCAATATTAGAAAATACTCGTGAACATGAGAATTATATTGAATGATTCATCCACTTAAAATAAACAAAAAATTTACATAATAAATTAAAATTTAAATCTCAATATTTATGATCATTTTCTCGATATCTTATATAAAAGAAAGAACACCCTTCAATTGGATATGCTTCCATATGGAAATGGGAAAAAAATGGAATGCCCTTTTAAATCATTGCAAAATTATTTTGAACATGTTTAGAAAGTTAGGTAAGAATTATTGGGTCAAGTTATTCCCAATTAGTCCACTTTATATTTTTCATATATATATATATATATATATATATTGCTTATGATTAAATCTAGTGGGTTGAATTCGAAATTCGCCTTGTGTTTATAACTTAATGAATGGCTGAATTATTCTTTAATTTGAATTTGATAAAATTTTTAATTTATTAGAGAGTTATAAATCACAAAGTGAAAGGCTTAATACTAATTTCACATTTTAAAGACATTTTATATGTTAAATGTTAAGTGATATTGATAATTATGCTATAATCATGCTTTTACTTAAAACTGGAATAACCTAGATTCAACATGAAATTATAAATATTTCACGTATCAAATTTTTAAATAAAATTAATGATATAACTTTATATAAATATATATATGATCTTTATTTTATATTTTATTTTTTTTGTTAATTAGTGTCCTGACCGGTGATACCAATTTAATCAAGGTAGGCCTAGGTTTAAGGTGTTTACGGGCTGAGCTGCATTTCGAAAAAAAATTTGAATTAAAGCCCAAACTTGAATTTGATTTGACTCGTACGCTCAAATTACTGCTCACCCTATTAAAAAATATTTAAAAAATATTTTTATATTAATATTTTTATATTTTATAATTATATTTAAATAAGAAAACATATTTTAATTTAAAAACATTTGTTCCGAATTAAATTAGTGTGGAGCAAAGAAAATGAAATTTAGGTCAAACTGAATCTGCTTGGCCAAATGAGTAGCTCAATCGATGAACATGTTTAATATAGATAAATTATACGTGGATTTAATCAAAATAAAGTAAAACTTAATATTATACTTTATTTTAGAAAATTTTTTGAAATTGTAGGAAGACGGAAAAACATGATTGATTGAATCTTTGATATAAGGATATATTGAATTTTCTTAGGATTTTTGGTATATAGAGAATTTTTTTTTTATAAAGGAGCTCGTAAGTTTAGAATAAAAAAATATATAAATATTAAGATTTAAATTTTAAATTTATTGTATATCATTTATTAATAATGATTATTTATACTAAAAAATATTTAAATTGATATTATAAACTAATGAGACATCAATTAGTTACTAAAATGACACAATAAATCAAATTATAAAACAAATCATGCAAAATTTTAAAATTTTTCCAGTAAATTACTTTTTAAATAGCTCTCTCTCTCTCTCTCTATATATATATATATATATATATTTTGTTTATCCACCTTTTTCTCCACTTTTTTAAAAAGGTGTAGCTTACAAAAACTTCACACTTAAAATTTTAAAAAAAAATTTCACTACATTTTTTTTTGTCGTAATTATTTTTTACATATTATTTAATTATTTATTACATCATCAATATGGTGTGTATAGAACTAATGTAAACTAATTAAATTAAAATTTAAGTTTATATTAAAAAATCATATTTTCATAGTTATATATAGACTTGTTCATAGGTCAACCGGTAAGCCCGGCCCGACATCATGTTTCAACCTTTCTCATATCAATATTTTTATATTTAAATAATATATATTTTATTTAAATTTAATTATAAAATATATAAATATTAATATAAAAATAATTTTTTAAATAAAGTAAATAATAATTCGAGCTTAATGGGTTTAAACTTAACTTTAAAATTTAAAATTTTTTAAACCTCAATCCGTTCATCGGATACCTCTAACTATATTTCAAATATAAATATTGAATAAAAATATTTAAAATATAAAAAATAAAAATAACTAGATAGAAGTGAAATATAGGGGGAATTCGACAAAAGGCGGCCACTGCAGGAGCTGGAGCCAGGAAGAAGCAGCAGCAAGCTAAAGGCAGAGTTTCCGCTTCTCATTTGCAAAGGAAAATGGAAGAAGCAAAGATGTTAACACCAGGGGAGCTGTTGGGAAGAGCCACCGAGCTCAAAGCCGGGAAAGGAGCCTCACAACAAGACCATCTATGCTTCCCTCACCGGCTTCCGCCGCTTCTAGGCCTCTCCTGACCAGGTTCCTATTGCTTTTTCCATCTGGGTTTTTTTTAGTTGTATCAATTTTAACCCACAAAGTTCCTTTTTTCCCCTTGTTTTCCTTTTCATTAATCAATATAAAGTCTGGGTTTTAGCTTAGAATTACAGTAATTTAATCAACAATTAGTTTGCTTTGTTTGGTGATATGTTATTTCTCAACATAAATTTTGGGTTTTAGCTTAGAATTAGATATATTTAAACTAATCTTACCTGTTTCAATGCTATTATTACAAATAATGTCTGGGTTTTTCGCTTTATGGCTTTTAGTTTAGATAAATTTATCTTTTTGTCTTTCTTTGGGTGGATTTTTCTTGTATGTTTGATTAGGTATAAAGTATAAACCATTGTACTAATAATTTTCATTTTGAATCAAACTTTTAGACTTTTAATTGAGTTAGTGCTTTGATAATTAAAAGTCATGTTATATAATGTGTTAGCATCCTAGTATTGTTGGCACATAGTATATTCATGTCATATTCGTATATTTTTTTCGTATCATATTTATATAAATATTTAATATGTCAATAATTTGTATTATATGAATTTTATGATATTCGTATATTTATATTATTTTTTGTGTCATGTTGTGTTTTGCATCGTGTTTGAGTTATTTTTCTTGTTCAGTATAATTGTATTGTATCTAATATTTTCAGGTCTAGTTGATAACGGTAATAAGTCTAAGTTTTTAGCTTATGGGGTTTTAGCTTAGATAGTTATCTTTTTTCATTCTTTCTTTGGGTGGATTTTCTTCTATGTTTGAGTAGCTATAAAGTCTAAACACCACTGTATGTATAATTTTCCTTCCGACTCATATTTTTAGACTTTTAATCGAGTTAGTTCTTTGATATTTAAAAGTCATGCTATATAATGTGTTAGCATTCTGGCATTGTGATTGATAATGGTGATCATAATCATTTAGAGAGACCAACTGTGGAAGTAACTGGTCACAAAGCTGATGGTCCTGTCCTGTTCCAGAGCCTGGTTCAGTTGTCATTGCCCGAGTAAGTTTTGCATTTATCGTTAATAAAGAAACATTTTTGCCTATATTAATAGTGTTGAACTCCATATTTCTTGTGCTTCTCTATATGTTACTCAAAAACTATATTAATTTACTTAAAACATTATTTTCTTTGCGATGTTGAAATCTGAATTTCATTTGAAGAATAGGTACTAAGGTGATGGCAAGGACCTCATCAGCTGAAACCATGTGCGTTGGTCCGAAGCCTGTGAGAGAAAAATTTACTGGTACATTTAGGTACCTAATCTTCTTTTTCTTTATTTGAAAATGATGCGATCCTTTTGTGTTCGGTTATCTATTTCAATCACTTGGTAAGTGATATTTCCAAAAATTAATTGTTTAAATGTTAACTATCCAGTCTATCCTCGATGTATTTGTGACCCCTAAACTATATATAACCTCTATCCTCTTTTTCTGATGTAATAGAAGTGTGTTTTTCCTTTCGGAACTGCATGTTTTAGTTTTGTCAATAATCTCGTGGCTGTATACCAATTTGTTCTCAAGATATCCATCATTTCCTTGTAACCCATGATTCATGCATTAAAATGTCATGGTTGACCTATGTTACTCGGACTTGAGTGTAAGTGTTGCATGGGGGTGTATTCAATTTTTTCACTCCTTTTTCATAAATTTGGGGAGTCTTTGGAGGGTCATATCCTCATACTTATGTCCAGATATGTGTTAGATATGGTACTTTAAGAAAAAATAAAGATCGGATCAACATAGGTTGGCACCATTTATATCGTTTTTTGTTATGCATATAGTTTTCCTTAAGCACAGTTCTTTCGTTAAGCTGTCGCTCGGAGATGCTCGAGCTTATTATCTATCAACTGCGAAGAATGAACTGGGTGTCGTGTCTGCAGAAAGCTCGGCTGGTAAGATCGCTTTTAAAATTTAGATTTGTCCGAAACAGAGATTTGTATGTTTCATGGTTAGTCTTGTTCTCTTCCTAGTATCGATGTTACCCAGACTCGAAAGTGTCGAGTATGTGTCTGATATCAATATGTTCAATTTTTTCTTAGATTTTTATGTATATGGAGAATGTTTGAAGAATTATATCTTTATACTCGTATACAGATATGCGATGGACATGAGTACTTATGTTATTGTTGTCTATTACAGGTGGAACAATGGTTCCGATCAGTTGGGATAGAAATGTAATGCCCATTGACTGGCCAAATTGAGCAAAGGAAGGTTGCAAATATTGGAAGTTAAACAACAAATATGGTACCCATTTCTTAGGAAATATGATTGGGGTCAATTTTGTATTAGAAACCCAGATCTAGCTTTTTCTGTATTTATATCATATTCATATTTTTTTATATCATAATTGTATTCAAAATATTATATATTTAATATAAATTTTGATATATAAATAATTAATATTATATAAATTGTTATATGGTCGTATATTCGTATTATGATCATGTTATTTTTTTTATGTTGCGTCTCATTTTAGTTATATTTCTTGTTTCGTGTTTTATTTCATATAATCATATTGTCCGAAATTGAATAAACCAAATAAGCTAATTGATTTAAATTGAAACCGGACAAACAGAATGGAATGAATCGAATTGCTTTAGTTTTGGTTGATTTATTCGGTTTTTTGATTTTTTCTCGCCGTCAACTTCAATTGTCATAATAATGCCTTCTCATTAATGCGTTAATAGGAAATAAGAATCAAGAATCCATGGGTCGGGTCCAATAAAATGTTTATACGTTTGATTAAGCTCGGATTGAGTTATAATTAAAAATTAATTTTATAATTTAAAATATATTAAAAAATTAAAAAATTATTTTTATATTAAGTATGAATAAAATTATTTTTTCAGTAATTATGTTAGATATTTTTGAATTATCAGAGAATTATTTTTAATTTAATTTAATTCGACTTGATTTATCAAATTAGAAATGCAACTTGATTTAAATTATTATTTAAATTTAAGAATAAAATTATATAAATATTAATATAAAATAAATATTTTAATTTTTTTAAATAATAAATAAATAAATTTTATTTTATTATTTAAACTTAAATCCGAAGCTATACACTATAAATGTAATACAAAAAATAACAAAATATGATATAATTAAAAAATATATAAATAAAATAAAAAATATATTATATTTATTAAAATTTATATAAATATATAATATTTATGTATAATTATCATGCATAAAAATATAAATAAAAAATCGCAATTTTCAAATCTATTCCCACCCTTTTCACACTCATTCTTCTGTTCCAATCTCCATTAATATTATCATCGCCAACAAAAGCAGCTGCCAAGTGCCAACGCACTCTCTCGTTCTTTGATTCCCTTACTATTTTCTTCTTCTCGCTATCCAATCAAAACCCACTTCCAACACCCGCGGTTCCCCTCACCGAGTCTACTCATCGCCACCACCTTCTCCAACTCGGAGATCGTCATTCAATGGTGATCCCTCCAATGTCCGTCGCCACTGTTATCCCCACCGAGGAGGGTCTAGCGAGAAGGTTCTGGATCAAGTTTCGTAGAGAATCTGTGCTCTCTCTTTACTCCCCTTTTGCTCTTTGTTTGGCTTCTGGGTCTCTCAAGATCGACACCTTTCGCCATTATATCGCCCAAGATGTGTACTTTCTCAAAGCCTTTGCTCAAGCGTAAGTTCTTTTTCCCCCTTAATATTTTTTCGGTCCTTGTTTTTATAGATTTTTCGATCTGGATTTTGTTTGTTTTGGAGAATATATCTTTCGGTTTTCTTCGAATCTTCTATTTGTTAAAGAAATGTAGTCACAAGCTTGAGATTTTAGCCTTTTTTTGTTTTGTTCTTTCTGGGTTTTCCTATGTTTTTAATTTTGTGATCTTTTATTAACTTTTATATGAATTTTTTATCCTTTTTTGCATAATAGAATCTTGGGTTTGTTTTTCTTTTTCCTTTTAATCTGATTCTAGTTGCTAAAGGGGTGTGCTTTAGGAATTGGGGGCTTTTCTAGCTGCATTTACTTCGTTGTTTGATTTATTTGTTTATTTGTTATTATTGTATCGTTGCATTGAGGGCTTGAAGAGGGAAGCGAATTGGAATCTTAGTCTTGGATTTCGCTTATGGAGATTGATATTTATTATTTCCTTTCAAGGATTAATTGGTTCAGTATCTTTAGGTTGCATTTACAGTTTGGTTAGAAGAAAATGAAAATGAATCATTTTAATTATAAAGATCCTTTTTTTTCTACGTCTGAATTAGATATTTATAAATTGGTTAATTTTCGATATTGATACGAATTGGCATGCTTTTGGAATGACTTAGTGTTCTGATTTTTACTTATTATTCTTCTCAGATGAAAGGTTTATGTAGAAATGGTTTGATAAACTTGCCCATGTTTAGTTGCATTTAATTCAAAATTAATATAAAATTGAAGAACCGGCATATAATTTTCAACTCTTCAGTGGTGTTGAATTGGTGCGCATACGTCCCTGCTTCTTTGCTGATATTCTGGTTAAGGGAAAAGCATCATGATTTTTTCGTCATCTTGTTGAGCTGTGAAAGTGAGAATTTAAGATTGTAAACAGGGATCTTCATTTCTACGAAACTCTGCTGATGTTTGAGCGTTGAATTTCTATTTTAAGATTGATATTAGCTGTTTTCCAACCTCTTCCTAGTCAATGGTTGCTGAGAAAGTGTAGGAAAAGAAAATGAGTGAAATTTTAATTCCTAAGCACCTTTTGGTTGCTTAAGTAATTATTCGGATGCTTATTTTCTTTTCTTTTTGTCAGCTTTCTCAGTAACCAATTCGAGGGTTATGTTGTTATTATTTGAGGAAAAAAAGTAATTACATTGCTTGAGGTGAGTTTCAGTTTCCACAATTTAAATCAACATGTAGCGGTGGATTAAAAGGAACATATTTTTTGTTATTTTTTTCTCAGCTACTTTTAAGTAGAATTGTCCTCTGCTGTTTATATGTATATCCTTGATTGATTCGTGTTTTCGTCAATCGGGACTTTAGGTATGAATTGGCTGAAGAATGTGCAGATGATGACGATGCAAAGTTAGCAATCTCTGAGTTAAGGAAGGGTGTCTTGGAGGAGCTACAAATGCATAATTCTTTTGTTCAGGTATGATAAAAGGATTCTTCTTTTTTGTTGCTTATTGCATGCTCGATTATCGGAAAAGTTAAGATGGTTAAAGAAAATTTAATTTCCCTTTATATGCCATTGCTTGTATATTTATAAAATACTTGTTCTACCAACTAGTTAAAACAGGATTTACTGGGAAAAACATTGGTGTCTATAAAATGCTACCTTGGATCCAATTGGCTTATGATATCATCTTCGATAGAAGTTTAATCCTAAGTTTTTGCACTGAATCAGTGTTTGATCATGTATGGCACTGGCTATCTATTTCCATTGTTTAATTATTTAATGAGATGAGAGTTCCATTGGTTGGAGTTCATTTCCCTTTTTCTTTCCCTGTTGATATAGAGGGCTAGCCTATGTAGTATTTGGGCCTTTTGGTTGATGACAAGTTGTAATTGGATGAGGTTTGAACTTTGATATGATAAGTCCTGTAAATCGTCACTCGGAGAAATCTTATAACGAGATTTGAGAAAATAATCAGACTTGTTTGGATAATAGTAGGTTTGAAATTTGATATGATAAGTCCCGTAAATCATCACTTGGAGAAATCTTATGACGAGATTGGAGGAAATAATCAGACTTGTGTGGTATTACTATCTGCCTTGTTATGCTGTTTATAATACTATGAAACTTCATTTACTCTCTATGATGGTCACTTAATAACTCATATGCATATCAGCACCTCTTTAGTTCTTATCTCGTAAGGATATCCTCTTGGTCTGAATGTTGGAGTTCTGCAGGAGTGGGGTTCTGACTTTGTTGAAGAAAGCCCTGTCAATTCTGCAACTTTAAAGTATATAGAATTCTTACTGGCAACAGCTTCTGGGAAGGTTGAAGGACTGAAAGCAACTGGAAAACTTGCCACACCATTTGAGAAAACAAAAATTGCAGCTTATACTCTAGGGGCCATGACACCTTGCATGAGGCTGTATGCCTTTCTGGGTAAGGAGTTTCAGGCACTTCTAGAACCTAACGAGCACGATCACCCATACAAAAAATGGATTGAGAATTATTCTTCTGAAAGTTTTCAGGTATGGCATTGATTGGATTCATTGTTTCTAGTGGTCAACTGGATTATACTAATTATAGTTTTGGAGGAAAATATACTTAAATAAATGGCCTTTTAAGTTCCACGGCTCAACTTATGATTCTTTGAATTTAGGCATCAGCTCTGCAAACCGAAGAGTTGCTGGATAAACTTAGTGTCTCTTTGACAGGCGAGGAACTAAACATCATTGAGAAGCTTTATCACCAAGCCATGAAACTTGAAATAGAGTTTTTCTATGCTCAACCACTGACTCAGCCCACTGCTGTTCCTCTGACTAAGGGGCATGACCCTGCGCAAGATCATCTTATGATAATTTCCAGTTTTGATCTTACTTGCACGGTTGTTGATTCATCTGCCATTTTGGCAGAAATAGCTATAGTGACAGCCCCTAAATCCGATCAAAGCCAACCAGAAGGTCAAATTACTAGGATGTCATCTTCTGAGCTGAGGAACACATGGGGTCTACTTTCCAAACAATACACAGAAGAGTATGAACAATGCATAGAAAGCATTTTGCCTTCTGAGACAGGTACAGCAATGTATTGTGATGCCACCTTAAAGTTTTTACTGTATATATAATCTGCAAAAATATTTGCTGGATAACATTTCAATTAGTTCCTGTGATATTGATTTTACTTTGTGTGGTTTTACAGTGGAGTTCAACTATGAAACTCTGCATAAAGTACTTGAGCAACTCTCAGATTTTGAGAAAAGGGCTAATTCTAGGGTGATTGAGTTGGGGGTACTTAAGGGTCTAAGCTTTGAAGACATTAAACGAGCTGGTGAACGACTGATTCTTCAAGATGGTTGCATTAGTTTCTTTCAGAAAATCGCAAAGAATGAAAATCTTAATGCCAATATCCATATACTTTCTTATTGTTGGTGTGGTGATCTCATCCGGGCAGCTTTTTCTTCAGGTATGTCCAGTCCCTCTTTGTTGGCTCTCCTTCTATCATCTTTTCTACTTCTATCCTATAAGTTGCTTTGATTTCATGTCTCGCGAGAAACTGAATGCCTAAATATATCCTCCGACTGCCAACAACAAAGAGAAGGTAAAACTCTATTACTAAGTGAAACTATTTTCTTTTTTATTCATTTTAAGCAGGGGGTTTAGATATTCTGAATGTACATGCAAACGAATTCAGCTTTGAAGACTCCCTATCCACGGGTGAAATCGTTGGGAAAGTACAGTCTCCTATCGACAAGATCCAAGCTTTCTATGATATCTTACAAGGCTGTAGCAATGACAAAAACAACTTGACTGTTTACATTGGAGATTCAGTAGGTGATTTGCTTTGTCTACTGAAAGCAGATATAGGTATTGTGATTGGGTCTAGTTCAAGCTTAAGGACAGTGGGGGACCATTATGGTATTTCATTTGTCCCATTGTTCCTTGGCTTAGTTAAGAAACAAAAGGAATATGGTGAAGATAGCCCTTGGAAAGGGCACTCAGGAATTCTTTACACTGCCTCCGGTTGGGATGATATTCATGCCTTCTTCTTGGGGTATTAAAGAATTTTCTTTTGCTAAAATAATTAAAAAGCCTTTAAACTTTACTACTCTATCTAATAAGTCCTTATATTTCTATTATACTTAAATAAGCCTTTAATCTTTAATTTATACTCAAATAACCCCGTAATCTTTCCCTTAGTATAAATTAACTTTTTATTTGACATAAAGGCTTATTTAAGTATGATTCAGAGACTAAGGGTTTATTTGAGTATAACAAAAGTATAAAGGTTTATTTAAGAAAAGTGAAATAGTTTAGGGGCTTTTTTAGTATTTTAGCATTTTTATTTTTTTTTAAACATTGTTGTTAGCGAGCATCATCATGATGTTAGGTTGAACGAAGGTTCATTTATACAGACGGGGATTTACAGTTTGGGGCAATGGGGGCAGCCCTAACAAAAAGACCTCTTTGATAAATTTGGGCAGCTACCCCCCTCCCCCTCCCCTTCCCCCTCCCCATTGAAATCTAAAAATAGAAAACTTTTTGGCAATATTATGTAATCACCACAAGTTTAAATAAAGTTCTAATTTTGCTCCCATTGAAATTCAATTACTATTTGAATTTAAATTAGGTTTCCGTAATATTCACACAAAGCTTTTAAGAAAATTTTAGGTTTTCTAGAAAATGTAATAATAGTAGTAATGTTTTGGTAGTAATAACCTTTTTTCCTTTTTGCTGGTTAGAAAATCTAAAAAAATAAAAATGTTATCCATTTTTAGCAATAAAAATGTCTTTAATAAAAAATAGAGTTGATCTTTGAATTTGCCTTCTAGATATTAAAACACCCAAGAATTTGACATATATGAATTTGAGTCAAATCAAAGATTCATGAGTTACTTCGGCATGTAATTTGTTGGTAGAGTATCGGATTTTTAGTTTTGTTGATTAAATTTTGATAATTTTAATTATAATAAAAAAATTAGGCCACAATTAGGTGAGCTATCCATTTGGCTTGGTGGATTTAGTCCACACAGGTTACGCTTTGGACATGTCTTTTGTTAATTTGGATTGGTTAGTTGGGTTTAAAATAATTTTAATAATTAAAAAATATTATTATTTAAATTTAATTGTTAAATATATAAATATGAATATAAAATATTTTTTATATTTTTTATTAATTATAAACAGCAAATATGAGTAATCTAAAAGGATCAAATAAAATTAAATTTAAATTTAGATAAAACTTTAAAATATTTTTAAATCGTAACTTGATAGATTAAGACTCTACTTAAGAGCCAATGGCAGGTAACATACCAATAAAAGGGACATAACTATCAATTAAAGATAAAAAAAGAGCTAAGGTCAAGTTGATCTGATAATTAAAATCTGAATTTTTAGATAAGAATGTAGTAATCTTAGATCAAAACAATACTTGGCATGCGAAGAAAATTAGCTCCAAAATTGGTTAGTTATTCAAGTTTAAAGATTCGTTTAATTTATTTAAAAATTAAATTATTTATTTAAATTTAAAATTTGATTTGATATTTAAAAGAGATTGAACAAAAATGTTAGACTCGAGAAAATAAATTTTAAAAAACCGCCTGTTTAAGAAATAAATTAAATTTTAAATATAATATTTTTTATCCAAATTCGACTAACTTCGATCATAATATTTAAAAGAGATTGAACAAAAGTGTTGGACTCGAGAAAATAATTTTTTTTAAAAAAAAAATACCTATTTAAGAAATAAATTAAATTTTAAATATAATATTTTTTATCCAAATTCGACTAACTTCGATTATAAACACTTCTAAGCCAAAGATCGGCTTGACAAAACCGTAAAGAAAAGCGAAACGTGACCAAACATGTTGACAATCACTCCTTTTCATCGAGACACTCATATGCCCCACCTTATCTGTCATTTTATGTTTTTAATTCAAAAGCATTTTTTTTCTTTAAAAATTTTTTTTTGTTTTATTTAACCCCTTTATGGCTTTATAACTTTATTGTATTTTATTAAGTAATTGTAAATTATATGTAAAAGTTAGGTGTCAAGAAGAAGAAAAAATTTGTTTGGTGGAAACAATGATCTATTTATAAAATAAAAGTAAATCATGATTTTTTTTTAAATTTTAATTAATATAGTTAAGTGGGTGGGATTAACTATAATTATTACTATCAACATGATTACTTATGGAGTTTTGAATCATGATTTGCACTAATTGTTTTTTTTTTAAATGGAGTTTGGTATTTTAATTATAAAAGTATACAAAAAAGCCCATAAAGTTGCTTCCTTTTTTTTTTTTTTTGCAATTATTGAATTTGTTTCACCTTATTATTCAATCATTTAAGAAATCTTAAGTAAAAAGAATTTTGGGGAATAAGAAATAAAGTTATATCTTGCTAAATAGTAAAAATTAAGTTTTAAATGTGTATGAAAAATTAGAAATAAGCATAAATCTAGTTGAAAATCATCCTCACATAAAAATATTAGCTCCTAACTATCTTGCTATATTAGTGTAAAATTAATTAATTTCAATATTTTTAAAACTTCGATGTACGATTAATATTTTAACAAACCAATCATTTGATTTAACAATAAAATTAAACTCATTTTATACCTGAAAATTTTAAATTGATTTGATATCTTTATTACATTGACAGAGAGTATTACTTTTTTAATATATTTATATTTACCTATTGAAATTTTTATATCGAATAAGTAGTTATACATTTTTTGATTAACTTGAAATTCAACTTACATGATATATATAAATAAAACATTAAATATAATGGTCAAATTAAATAAATATAAAATATATAAAAAATTATAAAAATTAAATTTATACTAATGTAATGAATCTCTCATTATTTTTAACAATCTTTATAGGTAAAATATAAGCCATATATATATATATGTCCATATTCTGGATGACTACCAAAGAAAAAAAAAACTAAAATAATAAAAAAAAAACCCATAGAAGGTTATTATTTTATTTAAATAAACTCTTATATTTTTTTAAACTCAATTAAGTCCTTAATTTTTAATTTGTATTTAAATAAACATTTAATTTTTAACTTGTATTCATATAAGCCCTTAACCTTTAATTTGTACTTGAAAAACTCTTAATAATTTCATTTGTAATAACGACTTATTCAAGTACAATAAATATATAAAGATTTAATTTTAAAAAATGAAATAATTCAAAAACTTTTTTTTTAATATTTTAACCCAAAAAAACTTGATGACCCTAATCAACCATTTTATCGACAAGAAAGATCAATTAGCAGCCCTAATTAGTAGGATTAGCACTTGGAATCAGACCTAAATTGCAAAAAAGTTTCCATATCCAAATAAAAATAATAATTAATTCATTATCCAATATTATTTGACTTCTACACTTGGATTTAGATTTGTTAAAGGGTTGGATCTAGATTTGCTTTTTCTTGATTTGCATCAATCCAACCTGACTTGAATTACTATTTATCAATTGAATAATATATTTTATTTAAATTAATTATAAATTATATAAATTATAATAAATTTTTTTATATTTTTTTTATATTTTAAAAATAATTTAAATCATCGAATCAAATCAGTTTAATCCATTATGGATTCAGCTGAATCCATTAGCAGATCTACTTGGATTGAACTATACCCTTAAAATAATAATTAATCCACTGTCCATTTAATGAAGCATTGTCTTCATTTATAAATATAGTAATTCCTTTTTTAATAAAAAAAAAATTGTTAAAAGGGCAAAGTTTTGATTTGCATAATTTATGATAGTTTTGATTATTAATTTTCAATTAGTTTGATGGGAAATAGGAGATTCACTTGAATTTCCTTGCACTGTCTCTGGAAAAATAGAAAGAGAAGAGAAAGAAAGAAAGAAGAAATAAAAATTTTTTAATCTAATAATTGATTTTAAAAATTATAAATATTATTATGAATCTTAATCTTTATATTATTATTATTTTTTCTTTTCTAGATTTTCTTCCTACCAAATAAAATTCTAAATATCATTTGCATACATATTGCCATATGAGTTTTTTTTTTTTTTTTTAAATGTAATAATATGAGTTTGTAATTCAAGCCAACTTGATCTAAATTATCGTTAAGTCGGTAAAACATATTTTTATTTAAAATTTAATTATAAAAACATATAAGCATAAATATAAATATTAATATAATATTTATTTTTCAATAATAAAATGAGCTTTTGAATTTAATGAATAAGTCAGGATTTTGAGTAAGCAAAATTTTCTTTTAATGCAACCTAATCCGATTTTTAAATAAATCTACTCTTCATCGAAACATATAAAACAAGAATAATGAAAAAGAAATCCAAAATTTTTATATAAGTCATGATTAAAAACAAAATTAATTTTATAATATTGGCCTATGGTTAGCTCATAACAACTCTTCACATGTATAATTTTATTGAATTTTTTTTCTTTTGCTTTCTCATCAAATTTTGTTTAATTGGACTTAATGGACCATACAATTAGATAGTTCACCTTAGATTCCCACTCCAAAAATTATAGAGACAGCTTC
>JBBYHK010370941.1:1894-24047 GCA_038382065.1 Adansonia grandidieri | reverse complement strand
TTAAATTATTAAAAGAATATTAAAATAAAATTCATTATTAAAGTTTTTTATTTATAAAAAATTATTTAATTATAATTCTTTCATATTTATTTTTAGTATTAAATTCGGGTTCGGGTTTAGGTTGGGCTCGGGTTTGGGTTTTTTTGGGTTTGGGTCATTTCGAGTTCGGGTCATTTCAGGTTCGGGTTCTTTCAGGCTCGGGTCGTTTCGAGTTCGGGTTCTTTCGGGCTCGGGTCATTTTGGGTTCAGGCTATTTCAGGTTCGGGCCATTCGGGTTTAAGTTTTTTCGAATTCGGGCCGTTGACTTTTTAGTCAAATCAGGTTCAGACTCGAATTTTTTCAAGCGGGTTTTTGGGTTCGAGTTCATTTTACCACCTCTAGTAAAAGGACATTAGGGAATTTTTTTTGATGGGCTAAAAGTTTTGGGCAATAGCCCCATTTTTGGATTTTGTCTAAAAATCTTTTCTTAGTTGAGAGTACCATACACCCACCCCACCAATCAAATACCTTTTCTTTTTCTTCCACTTTCAGTTTGCCCTCTAAGGGCCGAACTTGCCTTGGACCTGGCTTTAGCTCAATCAATCCGTCACACTAGCAAATTCCTTTGTCCGAGAATAAATTTTATTCCATAATCTCCTAGCTTTTAGCATATGACCTTGGATTGGACCTTGGGCATGATCCCAACAGAAAAAAAAAATCACAATCATTAATTAGAGTTATTTTAGTTAAAAAAATAATAATAGTATTAACTCATATGGCATGCATGCAAGATAAACTCTTAAAAATTATAGGTATGAGAAGATTTAAGCGTATGATTACGATGTTTTCCTTAATTAAGTTAAGTAAATAAGGTTTGGAAAGATAGGATTGTCACATACAAAATTAACCACATTAACCATGCCTTGAAAACCCTTTACCTTTCCCATAAGTGTGATTTTGAGAAATCATAAAAACAAAGTTATATGAAAGAAGCTTACAACTTTAACTTGGAAGATTTAGGTTCGAATCATAAAAAAGAGAGAGAGAGAGAGAGAGAGAGAGAGAAATAGAATTTGAGATTAGTCCACTTAGTTCATGCTTTTATTTATTAAGGTTTAATCTAAAAGACTTGAGATTCAAGTATCAATATTTGTAATCTTTTCTTTATCCCAAACGATTGCCTTTTCTATAAAAAGAAATATATACATATATATATATGAAACAAGAGAAGAAAGAGGAAATAAATTGTAAAAATTTGTAATCCAAATTATATAAACATATGATGAAAAAGCAAACTGAGAATGAAACATAACAAAAGGCTATTTGAGAGAGACAAGGTAAAGGCAAGCAAATAAAAGAAATAAAATTAAAGATTTAAAGAACATTAAGCTTTATTATGTTGATTTATGCAATTACCTTTGAAAGATAACATTTAATTAATCTTTGATTCAAATCCAAATATCTACATCTCTTTCTACTATTCTCAAAATGCTACCTTCATTATTATATATAAAAAAATGAAACATTAGGTGCCTAGCTAACTTATGAGAAAGAGATGTTAAAAGTGGATGACCTATCATAAAATAAAAATTAAAAGTGGATGATTATTATCAAGTGAGGATGGTGAGTGATTGGAGTTAGGGATAGAATGTGAGGCTGGTCAAGAATATATAATGAAAGATTTTTAATGAGAATAAAAAGGAAAAATGAATTCTACTTAGCCGTAAATAATTTGAAAATTCTAAAATTTAATGAAAAAATACAAAGATTTCATAATTATGGCATTAGAAAATAATGTCATCCAATGTTAAGATGTCACATTAGTAAAATTGTCAATAAGAGAGACACAATTTTAGTCATTATTTTAGATAGGTTAAAAATTTTGGGAGCATATCACTTACAATTACTATAGTATAATTAACTAATCATAATCTTAAATTACGAAGACTTAAGAAAATATTATTTAAAATCTATGATTTTAAGTGGTAAACCCCTACATAATTAAATGTTGTAATTGGTTAATTGCAGGATTGTAGGAAAAAGAATTATAGGTGAAATATTCCAAAAAAAAATTTCTAATTCATATATGCATGTCAAATTTTATGTTTTTTATTGTTAATAGTGTAAATGTAAATTAATATTATTAAATATTTTAAAATTTTAAATACAAATGTGATATATTAATTGTATCGTAAATCAAGCGTTTGCATCATATTTATTAAACGTATCACTAATATAAAATGCTTGTATTTGATAAATTTTTATGTTGAAATGAAATTTTTTGGTAAAGGCATGCATAATAATGTAATAAAATATAATTCCAATAATTATTATTCAATAAATCATAACTTATAATATTATTTAATAATTTTTTTCCATTTAACCATCATAATGCTTTTTATTTCATTATTTAAAGATTTTAAAAAAAATTTTCTTACATCTATCCTTATCATATTATTACTAAATATTTTAATTTTACTAATCATTTAACAATGCAATAAATTTTTAATTCAATAATATAAAAATAAAAAAATCAATATGATTTTACTTATTCAAAAAATGAAAAATTGATCATTATACGTCATGACTCAAAATTAAGAGTTTATTTAATAAAGCAAATTTGAACTGATAATTTCAAATATGACACAAGAAAAATAATTAAAATACATGACACAAAAATTATATAGATATGATAGGAATACAAAAATATGACAAATTATACATAAGATGAATTATTATTTTGTCAAATTTTATATAAAACCTTAAATACAATTGGCCAAATTATATATAAAATAAATTATTTATATGTCAAATTTTATATAAATACCTTAAATATAATTATGATACAATAAATAAAAACAACACGAATACAAAAAATTCCCTTTGCTTCCTTCTTTCTTTCCTTTTCCCTTATCTTTCTCATTTTTTTCCTCTTATTTTCCATTTTTATTTAAATAAAATAGTGCCTACCAACAAACTTGATAAGAAAATACAACTAACTTGCCTTAGTAAAGGGAATATACATATATATATATATTATAACCATACTCGCATATATGATCAATGATATTTTATATATATATATATATATTCAACTATCAAATTAGCCTTCATAAATATCAATCTTATACGAGTTTAGAGCTTAGTTTAGCTTGTTCCACTATTAGAAAATTGCTTAAATAGTAACAGAAAAAACTATTATAGAATACCATACATTTTTTACAATTTGAATTTAGTAATAGAATTAGTGATAGTTTTTTTTGTTACTGACACCCCCTAATTAATAATTTTTGTCACAAGTTTGACTGATTTCATCACAAAGTTTTAAATTTTCGTCACAATTTTTGGCTGACGGGGTAGCTGCTGTGACCATATTTCATCATATTAAATTCTGTCACAAACTTATTGTCATAATTTTTTGTAACATATAATCACTGTTCTTATCACTAAATTCTGTCATAAATTTAAATTTTGTCACAAATAGATTGTCACAAAATTTTGTCTCGTATAAGTTTCGTCACTTTCTTTATCACTAAATTCTTTCTTAATCTGTCACAATATATAACATCGTTACTATTTTTGTCACAAAATTTTGTCTCCATATAAATTTTTTTACTATACGTTTCAAATTTATGATGCATGATTGATTCTGTCACAAATTATTCACAAATTGTGACATTACATCATAAATTATAAACTTCTTTCATAATTTTCATCACAGTTTTAAGGTCCATCAGAAAATCCTATCATAAGTCATTCTGCGACAAGTAATAATCATAACCAAGAAAATATTAATCACACCAATCAACCACAAGAAAATTTCATCACAAAAAATCTAATCATCCTCGTAATTAACAAATTAAAGCATAAAGATCATTAAGTATCAAGAATACTTAATTAATTGAACCAATAAATGTATTAAAGTACTTTATAAGTTAAATTATCTAAGGATAATAAGTAGTATAGTCCTAACATATTAGAAATTGTACTTAAACCATGAATATCAGTTAAGATAAATATTAAAAGTTTGAAAATATTCATTAAAACTTACACTATGTTAAGCCTCATCATCATCATCATTATCATTGTCATGAACATTATCATCGTGCTATCCATGCCTTAAGAGGAGGCATGGAACAAGAATTCCATCCAATCATTTCATTACTTAATTTAAAATTTGATCCACATGTTCGATTTGAATTGGAGGACATCTAGAAGCAGCAAAAGTAGATAAAAATGACCTCATAGTACAAGTAGTGCCAAGTGTATCTTGAGGGTTCTCTACTTCAAACCCATACAAATGCCCATCACTGATGCCACAAACTATTTGATGGTATGCATCAACAACAAACTGAGGTTATGAAGAAATATCACCATACTTTTGAGTTAGCTCAACAACATATCTCTTATACAATAATATAAATAAAAAAGTTAATATTTGTTCATTTTGCCCAACATGAAATGCGAATAAAGTTTTAGCTTTGCAAAGTTTACTCACACTAATAGATTTGGATTTCTTAACCATAAGTTCACCAGTTGATCACTTATAAGTACGATCAAATACCTCAGCTTTAGTTAAGAAATGTCTAAGCTCTTTTTCCTACAACAATTTACAAAAATATTAATAAATATCGTAAAGATAAGTAATTAATAAATTATTATTTGAAAAGCATTACACAAAATTCTTTTTCTATGGAGAACAATAGGCACCATTATACTGCATGTTTTGATGTTGACCTTTCCTTTCCATGGAAGCCATTGGCTTGGACAACAACTATATGTCTTGATATTGACCCTTCCTTTTCAAGGAGGCAATTGGTTTAGATAGCAACACTTTTTCCTTTCTATTCATCTTTTCTTTATATATTGTCAATTAACCATTCATAATGCATTTCACAACCCACTCTCACCAAAAATCTTTTGTATTATTAATAAAGGTTTTGTTGGCATCATGCATAGCATGTTGTCGAGCTTTGCTCATCATATTACTGAATTGTCTCTCACAAATCTTATACTATATATCTTATATGGCAGTAGTTTTTCCTTCAAGCCATTTATATTTTACCTTTAAAAAATGTATACAATTAAAATTAAAAGATGGGTCATCTAAATAAAATAAAATTTAACAATTGAGTAAATAATACCTAAAAAGCATTCCAATAAGTAGATGTACGAGTTTCAGGCACCTTCATCCATATTGCCCATGGTCTATTATAGTACACTTTCAATATGCATGTAATTATTCTAGTACCAATTCCTTCTCATTTTTCACATATTAATATACCATAACATTCTAATTCAGCTCAAATCAATGGACAACTTTTTTATATATATTAAAACTCAATATCATATAACTACTAATTGTTAGAATATAAAATTTGTAAAAGTTCAAATTATACTTGAATGCAAGAATGGATATAGATTTTCTATCAGCTAAATTAGAAAGAGTTTGAAACCCTTAATTTCCTTCTCTACGCCTTTGTCGTCTTACGGGAGCAAGTTATGGAGAGACCTATCTTTATCACCTTTTGTATTAATCGATCCAGTAGGCTCGACAGTTATGGGTGGATCAAAGAAAGGCTCAACAACTGAAGGTTGAGTGAAAGATGTGTTCATTGTATGTCCATGATCAATAGAAGTTTGTAATGGAGGTCTATTGATAGATAAACATACCACAGAACATCCAACATCAATAGTAGACTAGAAATATTTTAAGATTTGGCTTTTAAGATCATTCTACCTCCTTCTTGACCTTATGGTCTTAGTTTTTCCTTTAGTTCTAGCAACATCATTCTTACATAATGAAGAAAGATGTTATTGATAAAAACAAATGCTCATTATTTGAACTAAAGTAATGATAAAAAATTAACATGAAAATAACATAATGCATTAAAGTATTGATAAATCAAAGTACATATTAAATAACATATAGTCATACCTATTTTTCACTCAAACAAGTATTTACCTACTTAATCCTCAATTTTAATATCTTCAGAGGGATCAATGTCATCACTAGTAGACAAGTTAAACTCTAATTTATCTGTTAAAACACTATCTTTTTCCAACTGTCCAAACAAATGCTCATCATTTTCATCATTATCATCATCTTTTTTGTTTTTCTTATGCAAATCTAAAACTAAATCAACTAAGTCAAGACCAATTTTACTAACAAAAACTTTTAGATTATCAAGCTCTAAAATGGGAAGAAATGAATAGGAATAGGCTCATCTTCTTGTAAAACCCATCAATCATTTCACTTTGATATTCATCATCTGTAATGATATGTCAAATCTACTTCTATCTTTAATTTTACAAATAGCCTATCAATCATGTGTCTCTTTTCTCTTAGAAAGATAAGTAGTGTAATAAACATGTTGAGCTTGTTGAGCTGAAACAAATGGTTTGTTATTTGAAAGGTTAAACATGTGATTCATTTCCACAAAACCATAATATGGGTGCACTTTAACACCTTTTTTAGTGTCAAACCAAGGACATTTAAGTAATATAACTCTACTTCCAATACAAATATACTCTAACTTAACAATATCCACTAATATCCTATAAACATCACAATTATAATCATTGTAGCAACTCCCTTTGACACATACCCCATAATTCATTGTTTATTGATTTTGCCCACATTCATGAGTGTGAAACGCAAAACCATTTACAAAGCAAACTTTATAAAACTTAGCTACATGTGAAGCTCTGAATGCTACTTCCACTATATAGCTATCATGTGATCTTCATTGTTTGAAACCTAAAAAATATATTAATTACTAGTAAACCATTTAGAAATACATTAAATTAACTTTATAACGTTAGCAATATACTTACATAAATTTTCAACCATGACATAAATTTTTTTCATGTAATTTATTAAGTTCACTGCCACTAATGTTTGATTTTTTTTTATTTTTGTTACCTCCTCAAGTTTCCTATAGTGTAATTAGAGATCATGATGTTTATTTAAATTAAAAGAAAAATATTAGTTTAAAAATTCAAAGCCATAATTTACTCGTCATATGGCCATATATCTTTGTAATTCAACAAAACATATATCTCAGCTACTTTATACTTATCATCATGGAGATATCAACAAACACCTTTCGAACCAAAAAGTCGACCCGGATGAGTAAAAATTGATAACTGTCCTATTGCCTCCATTTCACCTCCACCATTGTTGCGTGGAACTTGATTCAAATCTTTTTGGGAAATTAGGCTCAAAATAATACGAGTAAAATGTTACTATTTTCTCAACAATGTAAGCTTTGTAAATAGTTACTTTAACATATGCTCGATTTATTACCTTTTTTATAGTGATACATACACCTAACCATCATAAATCATTATCAAATTAATCATTTAAATATGTTATTCTTAAATTAATATTATATGAAAATGTTTACCTTTCGAAAGGGTACATCCAATGATAATAGACTACTCCACCATCTTTGGCCTTATAAGTTAAGTAAATTGGCAAATGCTCTGTGGAATCAAAAAACTCATGACAAGAATATTTTCTCTAACTTACAGAGTGTCTCCTCAATGTTTTTTCTTAGACTTCCATGTCCACCATTTGTAATTCTGTAAAGCAAATGTCCTTAAAAAATAAGTAATTTCAATATTGGTTTCCCAAATTGGATTTGGCAACAAATCATGGAAAGCAATTGGAAGCAATTGTTACATAAATGCATGATAATCATGACTCTTGAAGCCTTAAAACTTGTTTTCATCAGGTACATTTCTCACCATATTTGAGACATATCTATCAGGGGATTTCAATGTTTTAACCCACTTACACACATCATTTATTTGCTCCCGAGTTAAAACAAAAGCCACTTTTAGATTGAAAAGTTTCACGTTGCATTCAACTAATTCCAATTTAGGTCGCTTGCAAAGAACTTTCATATCCATTCTAGCCTTCACATTATTTTTAGATTTATCCTTAATATCCATTATCATGTTAAATATATTCTCAAACATGTTTTGTTTAATATACATAATATTAAATTATGATGAATAAGGTTTGAGTGCCAATAAGATAACTAAAAGATACTTATTTTCACCCAATTATGTGTATATTCAAAACTAACTATTTTTTTCTTCTAATGTAATTTACCAAAGACCACATAAAGAAGTGCATGTACTTGAGACAATATTTCTTCCCTCAATAATTGATGAATCAAGGGATCATTCTCTACACCAATCTTAAGCTTATCCCTTTGCTTCCTATAGGGATGATTTAAAGGTGAAAATTGTCGATGATAGTAAAAAATGATATTTGACCACCATAATCCAATAAAAAAGCCTTATTTCACTCCATGCAATAAGGACAAGACAACTGCCCATGAGTACTCGACCCTAACAACATGGCATATATGGGAAAATTAGTAATTGTCCGTAAAAATACTAGCATTAACATAAAATTGTCTTCAAAAGCATTAAAAGTTTCAACTCCAACATTCCACAATAATTTCAACTTGTCTATCAAAGCCTTAAGAACATATCTGTATGCTTAACCAGACTTTTAGGACTCGAAATAATCATGTTAATAATAAATATGTTTATTTCATGCATATTCATGAAGGTAAATTATAAACAAAAATGACTACTAGCCAACACGAACATGGTTTAGTAGATAACCTAAAAAGATTAAACCCATTATTACATAAACCAAGATGCATATTTTGTGTTTCAATTGTAAGTAAAAGGTGAGTACATTCAAAGTGTTGCCATATCTTACCATCAACTGAGTGCCTAAGTTTCTCATTAATACCACATCTATGAGCATGCCATGTCATGTGTTTAGAAATTTCGGTAGACATATAAAGTTTTTGAAGCCTCGATATAAAAGGTAAATAACATAAGACTTTGAAAAGTATGTTATTTTTTGACTAAGAGTTGATGTAAGATCATATTAAGCATGACCACACACCAAACATTAAGTTATTAAGCTAGTTTTAACATAAAATAGCATATAATTATTTTAACATGCATGTGTTTTACTATAACCAAGTCCTAGTTCTATAACCATTTGCTTTGCTTTATAAAATTTGCCAGTCAATTTCTCATCTTTTGGTAATATTTCTTTAACTATAGACATGATGCGATCATAACAAGGCTCACTCATATTGAACTGTCACTTCACATTTAGAGTTAAGACACAGCTAAAAGTTTTGTATGCTTTTCATAACTAGGCCATAAAGGCTCATCAACATCATTCAATAGAGGAAAAAAAAAATTAGCCACGTTATGATTTGGTAATTCATCATAAACTCAAAACTCTCTTCCACTCTAATTAAATTCAAAATAAATAGCATCCATAACCATCCTCCTATATGGATTGACAACAGCATCTACCTTACTTGAAGGTTCACCTTTAGCCAAATTACTAATAATATACTCTCCATATGCTAACCAAACTTTATAACCATTTGTAAAACCTTTTGAATAAAGATGATGAATCACATAATCTCAAGTCTGAACTTTTCCATTATGACATTTGCTGCATGGAAACTTAATCTTTTTTGACCAACACATGAATCTTATGAAAACGTAAAATTTACAAATTCTTTAACTTTTTTGATAAACTCATTACGAAGATACCCTTTCTTATCAACCTGGGCATACATTTAAGATGATCACTTGACTTACTGTAATTCTAAAAATTAATAAAATTCACATGTCAAGTAATATTCATGTAAAAAAAATACGATTGAGGTGTAAGGAATAAAAAACTATTTTATAATAAGATACGATTGAAGTTGGTCTTGTGTTTTCCCTTAATAAATAATAAGATCAATAAAATGAGTTAGGATTATGATTAACTGATTATAAAGAATGAATGAATAAATGTTGGGTAGGTTTTTTTTAAACTAGTCCAAGGACCAGGTGGGCGAGCTCGGGCTCAAGCCCTAACTCTATTGTTTCGACCTGAGCTTAAAGCAATTTTTAATTAAAATAATATATTTTATTTAAAATTAATTATAAAATATATAAATATTAATATAAAAATAAATTTTTAATATTTTTAATAGGATAAAAAGTGATTTGGGCCTATAAATTGAGCCAAATACAAGCTTGGGCTTAGACTTCAAATTTTTTTAGGCCACAACCTAGCTTGACCCATGAACACCTTTACTTCTCTTATAGCCATTTTTTTCAAGCATAATGGGTTTAGGGACTTTTGCCGAAAATGGCTAATAGTTGGCTAATATAATGAGAAAAATACAATTGGTGCTTTTTATCCTCTAATTTTTAATAATAAATGCATAAAAAATGGATATGTTGGAAGCATATAATGATAAGATGCATAACGCGCAAATAAGGTGTAATTATTATAAGATAATATTCTCTGACACCTAGCATATATGAATCATGCATGAATAATAAATAAACAATGCCCAAAAGTGTTTTTCAACTCTAAAAACGTTAATAATCTCAAAAGATGAGGTTGAGATGGAATTAAATATTGCTTAATGGAACCCATTATCTTAAAAATTTATTAGGTTATCCACAAATAACTCTAATGCAAATTTATCTATATATCTTGTAACTCTAATACAGTATGCTTTGAAAGTGCTTCTAAGTAAAGGACAAAAAAAAAACAAGAACCTCATATCATTGCAATAATGGCTAATGAATTATGAACCATAGCTTGAGCTAAGCTTTATGGTTTATGCCCTACAAGAAAAGGTATTATTCCTAATCCAAGCATTCTATGATTCTTGTGATCTTGCTTCCTAGTACTATGGCATATGAAACATGCATTATTCATTAAAAAGAAAAACAGATCTCATTATTCTTTATTGGAAAGAAAAACAAAAAATGAAAAGGTATAATTAAAAAATGAGAGGAAAAATATAAATTAGATTATTTTACCATTGTACCTTTCGTAAATTAAATGAAAAAGCAAAAGCTACAAATGTTGAATAATCACTTAAAACACTCTCATTTTCTTTCTTGTTTATTTCTAATTTAGAGTGATTTACTTTTATTAATAGATGTGAAAAATAATAATACTTCCATTTTTTTGCTCCCACTTTTTTTTTTCCAACCAAGCAAATTCAAGATTCATTTTTTCCCATGTTTCTAACCTTCTTTATTCATCCTTCCACTTTTCCACCAAAACAAAGCTCACCCAAAGTTATATTCACATCATAATTATAAAATATATTTGTTATACCAAGTCTAGATATAATTTTATACTGTAGATATTGTCACTTTTAATACACATACGTCAAAAGTCAAGTATCAAAGATTGAATAAACGTTGTTTCAAACAAATTTTCTAACCATTTTGACATTTTGATAATTCTCTAAACTTTCATTAATTTAAAGATTAAAGCACATGTCAAAATTCAAAATTCATTATCCCTTTGTTTTTCTTTTATGCTTGTAGATGCAACTCACCAGTTTTCTAATCAAAATGGAAAAAAAAATGCAATTTTATACTATAAGTTCTAGTTTAATTATCTAAAAAAATATAGAAGTTATCCTCTTGAAAGGGATAATTGAATTATGGAAGGCAATCACTTGCTATGTGGCAAACATTTTTTTTTAATTTGTTTAAGCAAAGAAAAATTTTAAGCATTTATGTCATGTTTATGCTATTTTTTCATGTTACAATTATAGTCGATGTATTATATATATATATATAAATTTTGATACATTAATAATTCATGTTAAATAGATTTTGATACATTTGTGCATATCTGTAATGTTAATGTTATTTTTCGTGTTGTACTAAGTTTTTTTTGTTATTTTCTCATGTTGTATTTGAAATTGCTAAATCTAATTGTTGTTATTTAAATAACTTCAAATTTTATGTCACATATCTTTTATATAGATTTTGACATATTCGTGTATTTATATTGTGGTCATATTTTTTGTGTTATGTCATATTTTAGTTATTTTTCCATGTCATGCTCATTTGTGACACTATTAAAGTAACGTGTAATTTTGTTATTGCTCGATAATTGTTAATATAATTTTATTACTTTTTATTTCTTAATATGAGTGTAAATGATGAATATCATTATAATCTAAATGAATTAAATTTTAATATCGATCTTATTTTTTATAGATAATGTAGATATAATGAATTACATTATATATTTGTGTTATTTTATAGCTATACTTTAAAAGTTATCCCCAGGTTGAGATTTTTTGCGTAGTTTGTTATAGTAATTCAATTTTAACTCTAAATTTCATATTAAATGTATTGTTAATGACAATAAAATTGAAGAAACACTAGAATTTAAACACTCATTCTTTTTTAAAACAAATTCAAGATTTAATTAATCAAAGGATAAAAGTCTATGAGGAAGTACAACGAAACGAGAAAAGCAAAAAATAAGGAAAACAAGGAAACATAAATAAAAGCATAAACATAGGAAGGAGTTGCTCATAAGTGCCAGGCTACCCTACTAAGGACAATAGAATAAAGACTAATCTTTCCAAGAAGTCAACTATTCTGTTAGCTTCTCCATATATTTTTAAAAACTAGACATTGATGATTTTTGCCTAAAGATCTTTGATTTCTTCACAGATATTCCAAAACCTCTATGGTCTGTTGGATTTGATTTTAACCCAATTAAATCATGTAATCAAGTCATATTCAATAATAAGATTGAGCAAATTCTATTTGCCAACTTTCAAAAAAATCTTCAAAGAATTAAGAAATGCATTGAGTTCAGCAGCATTAGCCTCCCGAAGACTAAGGGAATAAGAAAAGATAGCCATAATCACATTGTCAAAATTATAAAGAACTCTGCCATAACCAATAAGACCTGGCTTATCATTGGCAGCTCTATCCATATTGAATTTCATAATCGAGAGCAGGCAAAAGCCAAATGTAACAAGTCTAGCAAGTTTTAACAAAAGAGCAGCACACATTAGAGGGCTAAACCAACATACTGACTCCATAAGTGATGGATTAGTGTTGAAAGCATTAATCCAAGAGAAAGATCTTAATTTAACCAGAAATAAAATCTCATAAGCATTAAGGATTGAAAAAAACTTCATTCCAGCAAAGCTAAGTTGGCCACATTGCAATAGCTATTGTAGACACCCTATTTTTTCTAAGCCATTATTCAAGGCACTAAAGGTAACTATTCGAGATTTCATCAGGGTCATTTGACGAGCACATATCAATCCCCTATCGTTTCTAGCCATGATAAGAGCTTTAGACAACCAAAGGTATGTAAAATTCACATTATGCATGTAAGTATCAATGTATGGACACTAGGTATCGATATATGGACACTAGGTATCAATATATTGATACAAGGCTTCATGTCCTTAAAATGTCAAACTCTTGCTATTCATATCGATACCAAAAGGCATAGTATTGACACTTAAAGTGTGGCATCGATTGCAAGGGGGTTTTATCGATATAGGGTTATATCATAGCTAAAATCATGATTTTTAGCCAAATGTATCAATACACTAATGGGAGTATCGGTATGATTTTTGTGGTATCAATACAGGCCTTTTAGTCTTGAGAATGGAAAAAATTTTGCTCTATGTATTGATATAGGCCATGTTGTATGGATATTGGAAGGCAAAATTCATTTCTTGTATCAATACACCTAGGCATTTTTTGCCTAGTTTGTGCCATTTTTAACCTTTACACCGTTGACCTAAAGATTCGATTTAGACATGTTTTTAGCTCCGAAATCATAAAAATTCATATCAGGCCTTAGCATTAAACTTATAATTGGGTTTAATAAAATTTTAAGTCTAAAATAACTTGAAAATATGATATTTTCATGAAATATAAGGTTTGTTTGAGGGCATTCTCCAGTAACAAATTGCTTTAGCCCCTTTGCTCTATCACCTTGCTTGTTGCAACTAACGAAATTTCAGCCAACTAAGCATAGTACCCAAGGCTGTTATGTGGTACATGGAAAAACTCAAAAGTACCTTGCTTTGGCTTTAAAAAAATCTTGGCTGATCATATGCATATAAAAAAAGAGGCTTAATAGACTACAGGCATTATTTTTCATTCAAACACTCTTCAAAAACATTCTTCAGCCATCTTTCAAACTCAAACACTCCATTCCCATAGCTCATCTAGATCACCACCACAAACCCTTCTTTTCTTTCACTCTCACCCTTGAACATCCCCTTTATCCATACTATAACTAAAACGCTTCCTCTTTTCATTCCTTTCTTGCTAATCAATTGCAAAAAGAGGGAAAAAGGTGAGCTTAAAGCTGCTAAGGTTTAAGGCTTTTGGTATATTTTCCCCACCTTATTCTAGTTATTTTTTGTTTTTCATCATTTGCATCATCTTAGTGAGCCATTCATGTTACCATGACCATTTTAGGACTCTTATTCATTACTGTGGCCTTAGATGTGGTAATCTTAGGACTTTGGTGATTTTTTTAGTGCTTTGATGTTGCTTGGTGACCAAACATGCATGCTTTATTTTTGCATTCAAAACAACCCTTATTCATGCATTTCTTGTCATGTTTCATTGACTTTCACTTGCTCAACTCATCATTAAATGATCATCATAACATTTTCAAGCGTATTTATGCATTTTGTAATATTTTGATATAAAAATGTTGTCTCGAAAATTTAGCTAACTTTTTCTTGCTTAAACATGTTCATATCATCATATCATCACATGATTCTTGATGTCATTTATGAACCTAACAATTCCATGCATGTTATTTGTCATTTTCTCATATTTTTGTCATCTTTTATATGTTTGTTTAAATGTGCTATCCATGTTCATCTCCATGTATGTCACATTTAGTTCATAGCATGTTTATCAAGATATTTGCTTAGTTGTTGCAAAAATTTGATTTTAATAAACTCTCTAATTTAAGTCCAAGTTACCTCTAATAAATAGAGATTAACATGGATTTAATGTTTTCATTAATTGTTCCTCTAATCTTGGGGAAAAATAAAGCTTTCCATGTTTGGAGTCATGGTTAAATAGAGTTAAATATTCTGGTTTTTAAAATAAAATCTTCTTTTTACTTGTTTTAAAATGTTTATGCCTTAATTTTAAGTCTAATACCCCTTCCTAGTGGCTTTGATTTATGTGTTGTTCCATCATCCCAAATTACCAACATTCAAAAATTTGGATAAGATTTTGGGGAATGAGTTTATAAAGCCACTATCATTGACCTTCTTTATTATAGGCATTTAGATGTCCATAACCTGAGCCCAATCCTAGAAAGCCCCCCCAAAAAAAAGCTCCTCCATTTTGCTCTGGTAAAATTGCAATCATGACTCAAAAATCATTTTCAAGCCCTAAAACATTTTTCTAGAATTTTTTGATATTTTTTCCTTAAAGAGCATTGAATTAACTTTCCAACAATATCTTGTTTTCCTTCAAATCATTTCGAATGAGGGATTTATGATTTTTTAAACCTTTACTGTTCAAGGAATCAACGATTTACAATCAATTTGGGCCATTTTGGCTTGCAAGATAATTTTTATGGATTTTTAAAAAAAATTCCTTAAAATTTCAAAAATTCCTTTTTTGGAAGGGTATCATTTGTAATTTAACAATTTTAAATGAGTCTAGGGTAATGTTTCCAAATTCATTCCACCTTTTCTGATTCACTCCCATATTCCGACAAAGGGATCCACTCTCGATTATTAGCAGGCTAATTGATGGCCCCGATATTCATAAATCCATGATATCCTTCGTATCCTAAGTGGTACAATGAAAATACATGTTTTAAGTACCAAGTTGAGGCATAAGGCCATTTTGTTGAGAACTGCACCTCATTTAAGAGGAAGGTACAGAGTCTACTAGAAAAAGGGCGTGACTACGGTGGAACAAGGGTTGGGACCTAACATTCTGGCCAATCCACTTCCCAATAATGTAGAATTAAAAGTAAATGTGATAATTGATAGGAAGACTTATTAGGTTTAAAAGAATGTTATGGAAGTCAAAACACCAATGAGCAAGGTATGGCAAGCTTTCATGAAAGATGGGATTGTATTAGAAGTTAAAAGTCAAAAGGAAGACATGGTTGCACCTTCTTGTTACCACTATGGATGAAGGCATACCTTACAACATTGCTCAGATTTCCTAGAGATGGTCTAGGAGATAATGGATCACTCGAAAATTGAATTTTACGAAAAGTGAAATAAAGACATGAGCCCATCTATTAATGCCATAAATAAAGATGAGAAAAGCCCATTTCACGGTATCAGAAGGTAATCAGTCTTGTTTGCCAATCAATTGGATACTAAAGCCATTCATGTTTAGCTTGTATCTGACAAGGTCCTAGATTGCCTTTCTCTCATGAGTATGGAAAAGAAAACTAATGAAAGCTTTAGGTAGTACACCCAAAGATATATAGAAGAGACTACCCAGATTCAACCTTTGTTGACTGAAAAAAAGATAATCACCACATTTGTTGACACGTTACAAACTTATTACTATGAGAAGGTAGTAGGGAATGTCATGCAGAAGTTTACAGATATAGACATATTGTACGGATTGACGATGATGCCATGAAAAGTGATTTGAGTAAAAGGGCTACCTTTAAGGATAAAGGAAAAATGGATGATTAAGGTTAAGCAAAGGCTGAAACCCAATATTAGAACCAACCTACTCCTAATTCACACCAAACTTGCTGTGAACACGGTCAGAATCAAGGATGACTGTCAAATCATCAAAAACATAGAAGAAGTTAGGATGCCGATAAATCTAGTTTGGCAAATTTTTGTACAAGCAGAGCTAATCAATAGGGTAGAAAAGTTAAAAGAGGAATCATCTAATTTCTGAAACTGCCATGCTGTTCGAGGTTACACAATCCAAATATGAAATGAGTTTCATGCGATGTTCCAAAGGACGATAGATTAACATAGAATCGAGTTCTACGACAAGAAACAAACATCTTTAACTCAGTCAGCAAACATGGTTGAAACTTATTTATCGAGGAGTACTCATATGGTCTGAAGTTGACCATTGGCAAGGGTGCTTAGGTCGAAAAGGGACTCGAGAAGCACCTCTAGGGAATTCCCAAAGCTCTAATAGTTGTTAACTATATTGGCAAGAGAAGTTTGGGGTTCAAGCCTAATGCGTAGCAAAAAAGGAAATAAGCTCTAAAGAAACCATGAGAAAAAAATGGCCCATTTGTTAGGTTAAGACTTAGGACATAAACTGATGATGTTTCGCCAGTATAAGAAAGTTTCCACTCATGGAAAGAAAATGAATTTTGAGTATGCTTGGTAGGAAAGAAAAGTAAAGCAAAGAAAATAAGGAAGATTATCATTTTTCTTATCTATTAACAAAAACAAATCACTTCAAATTGAAAAGAAAAGATAAAGGAAAATGACAATAATGTGAGTTAAGTGTGTATATTTACAAGATTACCCATCATTTTTTAGATTTTATTTTTTCATCTCAACTTTCAATGGGTGTAATGGTAAAATAATTACTTTTCATTTTTGTCATCTCATTTTTCAATCATACCAAGCAATAGAGAGAAAGCAAATAATATTATTCTTTTCACTTTTCCATCTTTTCTACCAAACACACCAATAGAAAGAAAAATATATTTTATATTTTATAACTTTTCTTCTCTTTTAATTTTCAATCTTTTTAATTTTCTTTCCACCCTATCAAGCAAAACCTAAGAGTATTGAGTGAGATCCATTCCCAAATTTCAAAATTAATAGTATATTTGGTTCACATGAATAGAAATGCAATCCAAGATTATGCGATGAGTTACAGTAATGTGGTAATTTGGTTCATCAAATCATCATTATTTGGAATTATCAATTATAAATGATTTCAAAAAATTTTAAAATAGCCATTCAGTAAGGGTGTTGAATGGCTATTCTAGTCTCCCCGTTTTTTTTCCCCAAAAGTATCCAAGATCAAACTTTGAAATTCTTTAACAATAACAAGATCAATTAAATTTAAATGAACCCAACAGCTTAACAAAATAATTTTAAAAAGAAAGGGAGAAAGAAAAAGAGCATGGGTTTCAGATTTGATTGAACTTGAAAGAGTTAGGACCCAAAATTTGGAGGGTATGACCATAGAGAGGAGAAAAATATACTTAAAAATCAAGATGCCAGGAGTGGTGAAAGAAAGGTTTTTTGGAGATTTTTTCGCAAAATTTTTTGTAGATCTAGGTGTTTTCGTAGGTTTTTACTAAAAATCATTAGGATATAAGGAAAGAAGGGCTTAACAGGAATCTAATGATGAAATTTAACAGTATTTTGGTTATGTGGACGGTAGCCAATAGAGGCTCCCAAGATTTTGGAAAGTAGAGGTTTTTGGATCAAACATGGATATGAGAGAGGGGGATAAAGAGAAAAAGTTTGGTGAGATAGGAAAATAAAAATGAAAAAAAAAACCTTTAGGTTTATATATTTTCAAATAAATTATCTTCTATATATTATATATAAATATTATTTAATATATAAATAATTTATTATATTAATATATAAAGATTCTTTAAGATTACCCTAATTAAGTTTTTTATTTATTATAAAAGTATGTATATTTAAATAATTTATATAAGGATATATATATATATATTAAACTTCTTTAACATTTTTAATTTTAAGTTGGTAAAATATTTATAGTTATTAATTTTTATTAATAATTTTATAAATATTTTAAATTAATTTAAATTTACAATTTGTTATTAAATATAATTAATTTAAGTTTATATAAACATTTAATAATAATATAATTATATTAGTATTCTTTTAATTCAAGGTAATAATGTCATTTCCTACTTATTATATATTCCTTAACATCATTTTACCTAACCAAACAATAAAAAATTATTACTCGTCTAATCAATTAAACTAACCAAAAAAAAGTAATATTTCTTACTTCTTTATTCTATTTCCACTAAATAATTATAATTTTTCTTTTATTTTATTCTAGCAAATTAAATGTAATGTAAATGATTTGAAAAGCATCTTTTTGAAGTTTAAAATTTGCAAAAGTTATGACTATCTTTGATATGATGCAAACTGAGAGGAGATAGATCGAAAGTAGAAATATCTATAGACTAGCGGCATAATTCAGCTTATTTTAGTCAGATTTTAGATATTTTTTTAATTCAATCTAATTTAAAATACTATTTAATAATAATTTTTATTTAAATTTAATTATAAAAATATATATTTTAATTTTTTATTAACTTATAAATAATAATTAAAATTTTTAAATAAGTCCAATTTAAATTGAAAAAAAATTAAAAAATTTTCTAACAATTCGACCCGATTGGGCCTACCCAACTTCATCTCTTAATCGAAAGTGGGTCCAACATGCATGGTGGGGTCGCGGTGGCTCTAATTATTAGAATCTTAGGTACTTAGACAGGAGTCGTTGTCGCAGTTCCATTGGCCATAGCTAGCTACCCTCTGAGCATCACCTTTGACCCACTTAAATTAAGTACAGCAAGCAAACCAATTAATTATTAGTTTATTACTCCATTTTTTGACAAATAATTCATCACTGTTTTTAGTCACAGATGAAGCCATTACCTAATTTCATCAAATTAAAGCCTTACTAGTTGCGCAAAATTTTGGTAATATCCCATATTCCAAGTTTTCCATGTTTATATTAGATTATTTTCAAAGGGTGTTCAAATATCATTTCTAAAAATAATTATAGGTCACTTCCAATTTTGTATAAAGACAAATAATTCTTCCGCTCACGCCCCTTCCCATTTAGCTTTGTCTAATTCTTATCAGAATCAGTCCTACAGGATGCAAGCTTGAAATCGTTTGCTTTAATTTCAAGAAAAAAAAATTATGCTCACTAGAGTCGTGATATGAAAATTAAATTTTTTTTCCCTTTTAAATTTGAATTGAAGTGAAATCGTGTCTAAATCAATTCAAAAATATAATTTATTATTAATTTTATTATTAAAATATTATTTTTATATTTATAATTTATATAATTAAATTTACTTAAAATATTATTTTTATTATTAAATAATAATTTAAACTAGATCAGTTCAAATATATAAAAAAATATTATCCAAAACTCGATTCACACGAGTTAACCTACTGAATTGGGCAAACAAATCTACATATGATTGATTTAAAATTTTACAAAATAAATATAATTAATAATTAAATATAATGATCAATTTACTAAATATTAATTAAATACAAAATTTATATTACTAAATTTTATAATTAATTTATTAAAATATTAATCACATATAAAATTATAAAAAAAATATAAAACTAAATAGTTTTGGGTCTGTATATGCGCTGGATCCTTGTATTTATGTGTGTGTGTGTGTGTATATATATATATATATATATATATGTACGCACGCACACACATCGTACCTTTCTACGTTTCTAATGATGATTGGTGTAGAAAAGAGCATAAACAGGAGTAAATCTTTCGTGTGAGTGTTCCTAGTGATACCAAGCGGCATGAAAGTAATGGTGAAATAAGGGGTTATGATGGCCCTTTCCATGGACTAGAGCTATATGCATATATATTTCCCCGCACCTTTATAGATATACACATCCTGGGTTTAGGGTTAGAGTACAATATTTTCATCAAAGTGAAGAGGAATTAGGGTTTTCCAAGGGATGAAGAAATGTCAAGTGGTGGTGAAAAGTGGAAGAAGTGTTAGCACTTCGTCCTCGGTGATTACCAACGTGAGATATGCGGAGTGCCAGAAGAATCACGCGGCGAGTACTGGAGGATACGCTGTTGATGGCTGCCGGGAGTTCATGGCTAGCGACACGGAGGGGTCGACGGGGGCTCTTAGCTGCGCCGCTTGTGGTTGCCACAGGAACTTTCACAGAAGGGAAGTTGAAACTGAGGTAGTCTGTGAGTATACTCCACCTAATTCTTCATATAATCAATAGCTAAAGAACTCGGAAAATAGAGTAAAAACCTTCAAAAATATTATATACATATATATATGTATGAATTTAACTGGTTATTGCTGTTTGTAGATTAATATTACTGTACTGGATTCTTTCGATCATTGAAGAATCTCAAACTTTAAGTACTGTGATCTTGAAAAGTGGATGATTAAAGATGTAAGCTATGTAAAACTCGAAATATATATATTTATTAATTGCATGTGTTTTTCCTGAAAGGTTGAGAGATTGAGCTGAGTCTTCGATTCCCTTTTCCATTTTCATTCAAAATTTTCTTTATTATTTTGCAAGTGAATTAATCATAATAGTAGTAGTTTTTTATTGGATGTATTGGCTGATAAAAGGAAAAGAAAATAATATAAAGTTCAGACTATTAGTCTTTATTATTAGGCACTGGAAAAATATTAAGGCAATCTGCAAGAACAAAGTACCTGTAAAGAGAAAAAGAAAGGTTTTAGCTAGCAAATTAGGTTCTAGTTTCTAGGATTGATTTAAATTACAGTTATAGATATATTTTTTTCCACATCGTATTTATCGTGATAATAAATGTTATTACGATTAATTATTAAATATTAATGATGATAAAAACTAAAACCATAAAATTAAATCATAAAATATTAATTTTAATGTCACGTTACAATCGATTTAAATCACTAGTTGCTATTATAATTTGATGCAGATGGTGGAAATTAAGGACTACAAATGGGCATATTACTTATGCCTGCAACATAATACTCTAAAGGCAAGCAACCTGAATCTTGTATAAGATATGTATAGAAAACAATTAATGGAAAGCTGGATGCTTATCGTTGCCCAATTTATTTAAAATACTTGGAGAAATTCAAGTTGAATATTGATTCTTTTTCTTGCTTCTGAAGCATGAGCTGTCTTAGCATTCCATTGCAAGTTATGTTTTAATTCAATATGATGAGGATAACACCTTGGCTTTTTAATTATTCTGCAACTTGGAAGTATCAACATGCAATGCAACGACTGCCTCAAATAGAGAAAAAAGAAATAAAGAAGCTAATTAATTACTTGAATGAATGTAATTTAGCTTTAAACCTTATTTTATATGGTTGATTAAGTAAATGACAAAGTCTAGCCTTGCACATGTTAACTTCATTTATTGTAGAACAGCTAGATTCCTATTCAATAGATTCTTGAAGCGTTATTTCCCAAACTCCTAAACTTGTTTTTTTTCATCCTATATTCTCGAATTCTAGTGATTCTAGTTTGTTCTTGTTCCATCTTCTTAGCTTCATTCACAGCATAATTAAACTTTTCTTTCACACACACACACACACACA